>JANHFL010007272.1:41023-57549 GCA_032468155.1 Oxyrhabdium leporinum | reverse complement strand
AGCCGCGGCGGGGCAAAGCCTGCCTTCCACGGGCGGGGGGATCCGCAGCCGGAGACACCCCTTCCCGCCTCCGGTAGACCCGAGGTTGGGAAGCTGCGCCGCAAGGAGAGAAGCGCGAAAGTACCGGTCACAAAGCTTCCGGGGGATTCACTGCACATTGATCTATAAATTTTTAAAGATAATGGTGTAAGAAACACAAACAATGATATCAGATTTATGATGTATTCCGGGATAAATAAATGATGAGAATGACAATAAAATATAAGCGAGGGTGAGCCTAGATACCTCTAGAAGACCCGGTCTGACCCTCCTTCCTCCTTCTGTTTATGAATTCATATATGCAGAATAATAGGGTTTTCTAGCAGATCGCCGCTCAGCAATATACGTTTTACAAAGTAAACAAAACAGCAGGTGGTTTGTTTGTTTTTAAAGATCACTGTATCCAATGGGAGAAAAGCATTCTCCATTTTATTGCTGATTTACATGAGCAGCTGAAGAGGAAATGCAGTTTCAGACATTTGTGATCATGTCTCTCCCCCCCCCAGATCCTGGGGTCCCTCCTCTTGTGTAGCAAAGGCTGGCCAGGGGGGAAGGGAAGCTGCCAATGCCCCCCCCCCCCACCTGCCCTCTAGGGAGCCTTGAGGGGGGCTAAGGAGGATCGCTGAAATCAGGTTGAGTGAGGCTGATGTGCTAAGCCATTATGTAGTTTGCACATTTGCACAGGGCTCTTCCTATCGGTGATATTTTACAAGCACTAAGCAGGTGCGGCCTTGGAGGGTTTGTGCTGTGGCTTTTGCGACTGCCGCAGAAACAAGGACTGTGACAATGGAACATAATTCTAACATGCTTATTTACTTGCTCAGCATAAAGGTTACAGATTCTAAGTTGGTTCACTAGAAGCACAAACTGCAATCCTGTAAGCACTTCAACAGTTGTGGGAATTCCAGGAAGTGCTCATGGAGGCAGGTTGACGGGAGGGGTCTGGTCCCAGGTGATTCCCCCCCCCAAAAAAGAGATGCCTCTGAGCTGTGACATAGCGGGGGCGGGGTGGTAAGTGGGTGAGGAGCCAGGAAGAGAGGCAAGGACTCTCACTTGGGGCAAAGCCCCTCCCCCGTCCCACCTGAGACAGCAGCTCTGGCTAGTCTCTGGAGGATCGATCCAGAGGCCCCCCTCCCCATAGCATCATCTCCCCCTGCAAAGTTTAGCCCCATCGTTTTCTTGCTTAAGCAAAGACCAAAGACTTCGGCATCCAAGGCGAACCAGAAGGGCCTGGAGCTCTGTAGTTTAATGCTACGTCTGTGGCACTTCTCCGTCCCCCGGGTCACGGTTGTCCCAAAGCCGCTTTTTCAAGAGGCAGGTGGACTTCCTGGCTTTTTTCTGGCCCAGTTTGGGCAAGGGCCACTTTGTCCTGCTTTGATCAGCATCGCCAGCCAAAGGGCCAAGCACGCCCTCGGTCTCCAGAGCACCCTGTCTCCAGCCTCTGCCCTGCAGAGATCCACATCAAAGCTGGAGCATCTATGGGGGAACCCCGCTTCGTGGTCTTTGTCTGGAGCTGAGCTCCAGGGAGAAAAAACAGCAGGGAAAATATCATCAATAAACACCGTAACAGTATAACGTCTACACTTGACACTGTAACTAAACTGATAAATATTGAATAAACTATACCAATCAAAAAAGAAAAACATTGTTTATATTGGGCCCCTCCAGGTACCACAATAAAAATCAACAGCAACTAAAATTACATGAAACCAATGGTCAATGTAAACCGTATCGTGTTTACTGTCACAATAAAAATACCCTTCATAATATTATAAAGTCCTATACTTCCAGCATTTAGCAAGGTTTGCAGCAGAACCACGCCGCCCCCGGAGGCTCTCGGCCGCAGTGCCCCCTTAAGTCATCCTTGGGGGGACAGTAAGACCGAGACCCCCAGTGGGGGCTGTTCTTTGGCACCTTTGCTGGGAAAGGGAGCACCGTGGTCCCCCATTTATTTCACTTGGTTCAGTGGATCAGGGTGGGATCTGCTGGGATGAAGACGGCTTCTGGGCAGAGGGCCCCCCTGAAAAGGCCCTCAGAAGTCAAACCCAGTGCTTTTTGGGGCCCTCCTGGAGAGCAGGGCAGGGTTCCTTTCAGGTACTTGCAGAGAGTCCAGCTTGGCCCAAAATGAGGGTCTCCGGGAGACCCTTTGAGAACTCCCCCCCATGCTTCCAGGGAGCAAGTAAGGCAACCATGCAGTCCCCACCTTCAAGCTGAGCATCTGGAAGCTGCCCGCAACTCACATCATTGGCTGGAAAGCCAACCGTGAGTGCGTGCGTTGCCCCCCCCCCCAATGCAGACACCCCACACTGCCTTCTTGGGGGGGGGAATGTGGAACGTGGCCAGCAACACCGCCCCCCTGGGCTCCCCATCAGCAGCCAGGCTACCTGTTGAGTCAGAGGAGGCTCCTGGCCAGGCAGCTCGCTGGGGGTCGGCTCCCATCACTCAACCTGAACCGGGAAGGGGGGCAGCCGCCTTTCTTCTGCCCAGATGAATAAAAGAGCTGGGCTTGGTTTTCTCCTACTTCCACCTCTGATCATTTATCATGCAAATGAAAAGCTGTAATGGGAAATGTAAAGAAAACAAATTTAGCAATATATTGAAACCTCTATCTGGCAAGAGATAAGATTGAATATTGGAAGGAAGGGTGCAGAAAATTAGCTGTCTGTACAATAACTGGGAGGGGAAGCTGTTTTATTTAGCCTGGAGGGATTTTGCTTGCAAACTGACTAAATTAAAATCCAGTCTATTAAATCCTGGATCATATGAGAAAATGCCTTCTCCTTGCACTTTTAGATAAATTTCCATTGATCTCATTTTACGCATGATTACATTTTTAATGAGTTGTGCAATATTTCCAAGCTAATGTTAAATCTGCTTTCTCTGTCTTACACCTCTGCCCACCCCACACACACATTTCCTGCCTGTTGGATTAACACTTCTGATAAACTGTTGGACCAGAAAGAAGGCACATTACTAAGATGAAATAAATGACTTCTAGCAATGAAGGAGTGATAATGTGTGAATACAAATATCCAGGGCTTGATTAGGTCATCTTCAAATTTATTGCACAAAACAATAATTTTGTTTTACTTCATGGTGCCCATTCAACATAACTCTGAGCAATAGGCATGATAATATGTGGGGAATCCCATGGGCCTAATCTTTTTTTTTCCTTTTAAGTCCCCTAACTAAAGGACTCAAATAACCAGTTTTCATGGACATTTTCCTCCCAATATCTCAATCAGGTCCTAACACTGCATTTAGTGGCCATCATCCCAAGTCCTGTGAAATTAACGATTCCCCCCCTCTTTTTTTATGCTGACTTTGAGCAGGGACCAAATCTGTTCTCAGATTCAGGGGTTTGCAAGGAGGAGCCCCCCTTGGAGCAGGGCTTCTCCTGAGAAGTCCTCGGAGGGGCCCTCGGGGGAGACCTCCTAAAGCTCTCGCTTAGGCCTGTTGGCATCCCAGCCATCGATGGGGATACCTGCCCTCTTGGCACCCAGCAGCTTCAGGATGGCCAGATCCCCCGGCCAGCAAATCTCAGCCTCTTCCCAGAGGAATGCTCCCCATCTCTGGCACCCTTGGGTTGGGGGCCATTAGGTAGGGCAGATTTAATGCCACTTTGGCCCAAAAGAGTTCACAGGAAAGCTGCTTTTTCCCTCTTTCTCTATATGCTAAAGGCATTTCCCTCACTCTCTCAAAGTTGTTTAGCAGCCGTACGAGGCCCCGGCCTAGAGACTGCTTTGCTTGGCGCCCTGAGAAACAGAAATCCAACCGAGGAGGAAGGCTGCCTTTGTCACTTAGGGGCTTATCACCACATTCCTGATAGTGATTGTAAGTCAGCTTCTGGGATCTCAGTCATGGCTCTTCCGTATTCCTGTGGGAGGCCTGAGAATTCACCAACTTGCCAAACAGTCTGTGCTGCTGTGTTACTTTCCTGGTTAAACTGCAAAGAGACCTGGCTGCATTCCGGCATTCAGCAAAACCAGTGCTTCGCTCTGTCCACCGGCTCAACCAATGGGGTCAACTAAGGGGGGGACTTAGAGATGCCTGGCCGAGAGGTGAATCTTCAGCTAACCAGAGAAGGAGCCGCGACACGCGGAGGTTCTTCTCTGAATCACCCTGCAAAGGGTTACATTCCTTGCCCAGAAAGCGAAGTTAATTCACACCCACAAAAGAGTGCATATCCATTCTTTGATCCACGTATTTTATTCTATTGTGCTCAAACAAATTAAGTACCTAATTACAATGAAATGTAACCATTAAGATCTCAAGCCAAGAAAGCAGGGCTCTGTTTAGCATCCATGCAAGAAACAAAACCCAAACAGCAGCAGAGATGCTCACAGGATGTGATGCGGCCGAGCTGAGATTCGGCCAGAGATGCTTCCTATTTAGAAAGACAGACAGGCTGCCCAGGTCCTGCCTCCTGGCCTGCAGGCAACGCCCAGCCGTCCTTCGGCCTTCCAGTGCCAAGGAGGCCGGAGGGGACTTCTGCCTCTCTCCCCCTCTTGCCGTGGAGGGAAGGTCTCCCGAACGAGGCAGTGGGGCTGACTCCATCCGAGCCAGGGGTTTCTAGGGTGGTGTCGGCCTTGATGGATTGGGGCCACAGCCGACCGTTGTGCCTTCTCGCTGCTGCTGCTCTTTTATTCAAATGTAAAATGCAGCCAGAAAGGAGAGACTCCGATCAATTCTTTGGTAAAAGCAGAAATGTTGTTGTCCAAATTGCTCCCCAAACACTAATCATCGCAGCTCTCTTATGCGCACTTGACTCTAGTTAACCTTTTTCTGGCGCTTTTTAACAACGCCAAACAAGGCACTAATACGGAACTAATGCGGGGATTATATTCCCAGTAGGAATTGCAGAAAGCCCGCAAGCTGCACGTACTCAGAGTCCCACAATTGACCAGCAGAAAACGGCAGGATTTTAGGTCAGAATCTCCATGTTGGAGCAGCCCAGGAAGAGGCCAGAATGCCAAGCGTCTCCCTGGTCCTTTTTTCTCCCTGAAGCTTCTCCTCCCAAGGACGCTAATCCTGAAAATGCTGCTGGCTGGCTTCCTGCATCCTTTCCCTCCTGGGGACTCCTGAGGAAGGAGCCTCGGTCCCGGAGCCCCCCTCCCGCCCCCCACTCTGCAGTGCTGTGCTTGCTGCTGCGTCACCCACTTCCCCTGGCTCCGATTAGGGCCAGCAGCCGCCCCCCCAGCCCCTCCCTCTTGGGCTAATGGGAGGAACGGCTGCCGATGCTGGCCCTGCCTTTGTCTTTCTTGCTGGCCCTTGCATGCAGCCCCCAAAGGCCTGCCCAGGAGAGCCTCGCCACAGGTCAGCTGGCTAGAGATGGGCCCCTCTCTGTCCAAAAGATCTCCACGGCCAGCACTAGCAGCCCACATTCGGAGGGCAAACAAGGGCAGAGGGTCTGAAGAAGCCACGTCAATTGGGAAGAACGTGGCGGGGACTCCCTGGGGAGGCACTCTAGAGGATCTGCTCTAGATGCGGCCTGTTGAGGTCAAGAGGGCTCAGCAAAGGAAGGAGGAGCCCAGCCAAGGATGCGGCTGGTCTTGGCCTCCTTACCAGGGGCTGCCAGCCCCCATTGTCTCCAGGGGCTTTCCCATCGAGCATGTGGGCCCCTGAAAGAAGAACACATGGAGACAGGCTGCCATTTTTACCCAGATGTGCCGGCCAGGGTGCCAACTTCATTTCTTAATCAAAAGCCTTTGCCAGGTGGAACCGATTATCGCCATCTGCTGCGGTGCCCCCTCTTCTCTTCTCTTCTCGCAAAGCAGCTCATTCTTCAAAGACGCAGTAGCTTCCTCCCTTTACACTTGTAAATGCTGTTGACTGTGGATAAAATCCATGTTGGCTTTGTATTCAGGGCCTGACTTAATCAGGAGCAGATGTTCCACTCTGCTCTGCTTTGCTTGGCACTCAACCTCAGAGGGGGAAAAATCTTTATTTTAAATTTAAAATGTAGATTGTTGCAGACTAAATAAAATGCCAAATTGTTATTGGAAGCAGCACAGCCCCTGCAATAAGTGGAGATGACAATTGCTTTTCCTACAATAATATTTTTTTCCCTGGTGCTATTTAACACAAGATGGCTTCCTGGTCAAAGGAAGTTTACTTTTCCCCCTTTCTCCTGAGTGATTTGCGATGAAGCCACAGACATTTGAAATTTATTTTTATTTAATACTTTCCCGAGGTTATGAAATACTGGATTATGCTGTATGCAGGGGAGAGATTTCTGAAAGCACACCGTCCCCATGGGTTCATACTTCAGTGCACATTATCCTCTTGAATGCACGAGGAAGCCGCCTTTATTATCCCGGGATGGCCTCCTGGAAACGCACAATGCGTGCTCTGCAGTTGGAGGTGACCAAGCAAACTTTTCTTTTGTTTTTATGGTTACATTTAATGTCAAGGAAAGCCACACCCCCACCCCTGCTCAGGGGCTAGGGTCCATTACTGCACTGAGGGTAGAACAGGAGAACCCTCCCCCTCCTCTCTCTCTCATGCACACACACAAACACACAGACCACAATACTTGCTGTTTCCAGGTTGAGAAAACCAGAGTACATCTGTGGACTACTTGGGATATATTGGCCACCTCAAAGAGAGCCGGTTTGGTCTCCTGGTGAAGACATCAGGCTAGAAACTAGGAGATGGTGAGTTAAAAAGGTAGCAGACGAGTCATTATGGAGGGGGCCCAGGACCTGGCAGGCTGATCTGCCCAATGGTTCACTTGAGTGCCTTCCCTGACTGGCTCCCTGGTTTGGGGGAACATAGAAAGCCAGCGCAGGTTGGGAGGACATGGCCTCTTTCCTCTGCTCCCAGTCAAGGGGCTCTTCACAAGGAGAAGGGAAGGATCCAAAGGGCCTTGAGCAGCTACCCCACTGCACCCCCAGGATGTGGGGCTTGGATTAAACAGGCAGCTGGAGCTTTTGTTCAACTGAAGGAACTACAAAATGGGAAACCACTTGGGGCTCTCCCGGGCTAGAACCACAAAGCCCCTCCCTGAGGAGTAGATTTGAGCTGGGTCTGTGCTAAGAGGGAGGGGCTACCACAGACCATCATTTTGTTCTGGTATTGCATTATTATTATTTTTAATATTCCCACTTCAAACAAAAAATCCATTCTGTACTTTGGGTAAAGTACAGAAAAGTACAAACTTCAGGTCTTTAGATGTGTTGAGCACAACAAATTTAAAAAGCATAAAACAAGGAAGCAATATTTAAAAGTAGGGAGAATCGAGAGAGCTGAAACAAAAGGGTCCAAAGGAAAACTCCCCCTCGGTGAGTAGTGATTTATGTTTGCTCATCTCCCTTTATCCAGTGGCTACTTCACATCTGCTCTACTCATTGATGATTTTTAAAATACGTCTATGCATTCATGCACATGCTGCTGCTTGGCTCTCCCCATAGTCTATGCAACATTAATAAAAAAGGTCATTTTGCACAAAAGCTACAGAGGAAGGAATGTGAATGATCTGTCTGTAGAGTGCAAAGCAACACATCCAACATCTGTAGGAGAAGCCAGGTCTGAGAATGAAAACTCCCCAAGTAAAAAGGACCAAGGACTGAGCAAAACCACATTTCTCCAGTGGGTTTCTCATTGGGTTTCTCCCCTTTTCAGACTGCAGCTACCTCCTCTCCAGCCAGTGCTCAGGAGCCTCTCCCCAGGAAAGGGCTCCTCTCTGCTCTGGGGCTGTCCTGTGGCCCTCGGGGCTAAGTGCCCAAGGAGCAGCCGAAGAGCAGCCAAGGTGCCTTGCAGCTCAAGAGCCGATGGTTCTCCCTGTAAAATGAAAGGCTTTCACACACTGAAATCAACTTTCCAGAAATGTTGGTGCTGTTTGGGGAAACAATTACAAAGACCTAATAATTAGAATATCTCTACACCCTCTGGTTGCAATCGCTATTGCTGTCATCATCCTCTCATCACCCGGAAGAGAAAAGGGAGGAGGGTTGGGGTGAGAGTGGGCCTGTGCAAGGAAACTCCATGGGAGTTTAAGACCATCCACACTGGAAGTCGGAAAGACCTTCCCAGATCTTGTCCGGAGTCTTCCCAAGGATTCTAGAGGAGACCCTGTCATCTCTGAGTCCATAAGGGCGGGCAGGCAGGCAGGCAGCCTGGTGACCCCTCTTGACTTCCAGCCAGGCTCCCTCACAATGCAGGGAAGGGCTAGGGCAGTCAGTTGTTCCTGGCCAAGGAAAAAAGGAAGAGTTGCCCCCCACCTCTGCCACTTTGTCTGGCCCAATAATGGCCCCACCCTGACTGAGAGGAGGAGGACCAACCTTGAGAGATCCCTGGAAATGGGGGCCATCCACACGCTCGAGATGTGTGAGGCTGAGCCTGTTTTGCTGGTGACCCCGGTTCCGTTTGAGATGACCTCTCGTCTAAGTGTTCCCATTCAAGTTGGCTGCACTGAGCTTGTTCCAGCTAAACATGTGTATAAATTACTGTAACATGGTTGACATTATATCTTGCTTAAGCAATTTAATTGTCCATGTAATTTGGTAATTTTATAATGACATATTGTTTGTTATATAAAGAATGCTTTCATTTGCTTCTCACTAGGGAGAAGTTTACATAAGTTTTTCTGAATAAACAAAAATATTTAATTTAAAGGCATAATTTGGCATGCACATGCATACATCTAACTTTTCCTGTTAATAATTACAATTTGTTTCCTCCTTTACTTCAGGGCCAGTTTGTTTAAAAAATATTAATGTTTTACAGACCATGCTAAACCTCTTTGTAATGATAATAAAACAAACAAATGCAAAACTTAATCAATTTCATGCTACTAAAACTGCCAGATCTGAATTTAAAGCAGGATGACGGAACTTTTGTATTAGCTTTTCTCCGTTGATATTCTAGAACCAGAATTCATATTTCCTATTTCCAAAACTGCAGTTTTCCTTCAAAGTAACCCCCAGAATCTTGCTGAAGACCTCACATTTAAAACCTGAATATCTCATGTCAAAAGGCATTTTCTTTTCTTTTTTCTTTGTAAAAGTTGCCTCTGCTGTTTTCAAAGTAAATTTCTTTCTTTTTCAGCATGCTGTTTTATTCCTGAAAATAACATTGCACATGTCAACACTACTCCTAGGCAGAGGAAAGTGCCAGGAACTGACTACCTTCTCCATTTATAAGCTTTTAAAAAAATATTTTTATTCCACTTTTATTGTATTTTTATAAATAACTCAAGACAGTGAATATATCTAATACTCCTTCCTCCTATATTCCCCACAACAATGACAATCTTGTGAGGTGGGTTGGACTAAGAGAGAGTGACTTGCCCAGCCAGCTTTCATGCTCAAGGCAGGACTCTCCTGGTGTCTAGTCTGGTGCCTTCACCACGAGACCAAAGTGACTCTCTTCTCTTTTTTTGAGTGTGGATGAAGCTGGGGTAGCCAGGATTTATCTTTCCCCAAAGATAACTGATTGTGACTGAGAAGTGGTGCAAATTGCAAGAGCTGGACTTCAGCCTGTTTTGCAATCTACATTTTTTAAAAGTTAAATGCCAGGAAGGGTTGAGGAAGGGTTGCCTGGACATGTTTTCCAACCTGGAAACTGCCTCACCAGGTGAGAAGACCCTCCACAATCCAGAGAGGGACAGATGGGCTGTGACTGGGCAGCACTAATGGATAGGTACACACCAGATAATCCAGGACAGAAGTTGCAACTGCAGCTGCTGGAGTCTATTGGAGAGGACCAGGATTTTTACAGATTGGAGCCAGGAGTCGCCTCTTTACTGAGGCATATTTCATTCCACAGTTAAAAGATTTAAGACCCAAAATGGCCCCTAATATTTGGCTAGAATTTAATATTAAAGCTGAGATGCTCTACTAATATAGTTAACATGTGTGGCCTTAATTTTGAATTAATTATTCCATTGGATCGAAGCTCCCAATTTCCTATGGCATTTTTGTTTGGCACCACAGACTGCCAATATTCATGTCAATAAACCAATTTACCAGATCCTCTTGGGCAAACCTGCAGCCCCCCTGCTGAAGGCTTTCTCCCCAAAACCCTCTAGGGCAGTCTCTTGAAACGTCCTTCTTCACCAGGCTCAGATGAGAACCAATTAACCTTTTCTAGCACCCAGAAAGAGCAAAATAAAATTAAATGGGCTACACTAGAGTCACAAAGATGCAAAAAAGAATGGCATTTTCTCACAAATTGAGAAATGGTCTTCAGAAAAAGTCACATTATATTTTCTAAATATCTACGAATGAAAGGGAGCTCCCTAAGCAGACAGGCGGGCTTTGAAATTAGCTGAATCAGGACATCCCTGTTCCCCTTAGAGCCCACCACCAACCTGGCCAGAGGTCCCAGGCAGCAATGGCCCTCTGCCCCAAGCCCCCCTCCGGAAATCCTGGCCCAGCACTTTAGGCAACTGCAGGGGGATTTGGGGGTGGTGGTGTTAAATTACCAGGGCTTTTTATGCCCCCAGTCGTGTGGTAAACGCTCCATTCCAGGCCCTGAAGTCAAAGCTTCTGGGTGACACCTGCCCTCAGCCTGGGTTCCCCTGTGAAAACAAGAGTAACCGCCTTGGAGAAGACAGGAGAGAAATTAGCCACTGCCCATGGGCTGAGTGGAGCTGGGCATTCTGGCTGATGTTGTGATAGAGCTCTGGAAGTGGCTGCCTTAAGTGGCTGCTCCCTCCGCAGGGCCCCCCCCCCTTTTTTTGTAAAAACTAGCTCTTTGGGAAAATGCTTGAGATCCAGTCTAGAGTTCCGTTCTGTAACTCTGGACTTTTTCTGAGCCTCTCTGGCATCTGCAAACTCTTACTGGGGCACAAAGAGGAGACACCCCCAATGCACGACGACTCTGAAAAGAAACTCTTTGCACCTTAGAAACAGTTGAGTCAGCAAGGACTTTTGAAAAGGTGGCAGAAAGTCAGAGCGATCCCTTTCTTCTCTTTTTTGAATTCATGGCTCTGTGCAACCGTGTCATAAATTGCCCTTCCCAGATCAGGAGGCAACTATGGTATTTCAAGCTACATATTTCCTTTCATTTTGAGTCAGGCACTTCATCACCTTTCCTTTCTTTTTCATAGAACATTCTCAATACCTCCAAGCTAAAGAATCAAATTTTCAGTTGCACCCTGCAATAAATAACCAGGAATGCTTTTTTTTGGTTTGCTTGTTTGCCGCGAATGTCAGTAGCAGTTAGAAAAAGTAGCCTGATAGTATTTTCTGTTCTCTTCATAATTTTTCATTCAAGTAAAAGAAAGCAAGATCAACAGGATGGAAGAAAACATGTTTTTTTTAAAATTCTTGTTTAGTGTTTTGCTGGTTCCTTCAGTGCGGTTTCGCATTCATGATTAAACTGCAACTCTGTGTATTTGTTTAGGGGTTTGGTTAACAGATGAACCAACTTAAAAGCACATTTTTCTTTATAAAAGTGACCCCCAAACTGCTGCACAAAGTCACAGTTTTTAGGTCTTTAGAAACTTGCATCTAAAATATGCCTTGGAGTACAAAGAAATTATATTTGTTAACTTGAAATATCAGAGACAGAAGATCCAACGATGGTAAGCGTAAGAAACAGCATCCAATTCTCTTTGCAGCCACAGCAAAGGGGCCAAATTCTGCCTGGCTCCCTTTTTAAGACCATCATAAAATTGGGGCAAACAGCTGAAGACCCTCCTTGCCTTGGATGTTACCCTGGACCAATCGGCAGAGCTTACACAATCCAGAAGTGGACTCCACTGGTTAGGAGAGAGTCCCAGGTTTGCTATAGTAACTGCTTCCACCTTTCCCCAACCAGGTGCTCACCAGATGTGTTGGCTTCAGACCCATAACTCACAGCCAGCAGGACCAAAGCATGCTGGCATGCCGTGATCTTCCAGAGCCCTCAGTCATTGAAAGCAGGTGTTTGAAGCCCTCAACCCACTTGGCCAACCTGGCTTTGGAAACTGAAGGTGACCGCGATGGGTGGTCGAGATGTCGTTTGCTGGGCAACCCACCAACCCTCGGAGGCTCTGGCGAGAGCTTCCCCTGCACAGAGAGCTTTGGAAGGCAAGAGTTGGCTGCTCACTCTTCTGGGCTCTGCACTCATTAGAAGCAAAATCTATCCACCTTCTTCGCTCATTGCATCTTCTCACAGTTTTCATATTTAGAAGACTAGGACTGTACAGCTGAATTTGAGTGATGGTATTCAATCTGCTTTTTTTGCTCCTTTGATTTTTGGAAAGCATGTTAGCCACTGTCTTTGAGAAAGCTGTGCCAACTGATACCAATTTCAGAATATTTCCTTTCAGTTGACTAGTTTAAAAACAATGGCAAACTAGGCATTCATTGTGATATACCCTAATGAGAAATATGAAGACCATGTTGAATATTTTTTTGACATTTTTTCTATTTTAATAATTAGGTAGATACGCAATTTTATTGTTTTAAAGAAAATGTACACAAAACTGGTTCCATGAGACAATTAACTTACAATTCCACTAATTTAACTATCAATTCATTGATAGTGCCTGGAGTGTGATTCTCCAGGGGGCAAAGCAACAGTGTGCTTTGTTACAAATAAAAGTTAGCATTGCCTATCCAAGAATGAATGAATGAATGCCAGAATAACTGATTTCTGTTTCCCAACACTGCATTACAAACTGGAAGATTGATCCTTTGGTATAAATGTATCCTAAATCAGCATTATCTGAGTTTTCCTAAGAAGGAAAGATAGGAGTTTCTCCTACCCAATCTCAAAGGTGTCATGTAAATAAAATAAAAATTAAGAGTAGGGGAATAAATCATCCTGGTGACTTAGAAAGGAAGAAGCGTGGTTATTTCACTCAGGGTGTCTGCTGCTCCATACCTTCAATCACCCATCCTTCTTTCCAGGCAGAGGGGAGCTGCAGGAACACAGCTACAAAAAGCTCCCCCCCCCCCCAAAACACACATCTTAAGAAGGTTAGAGAAGAAAAGAACTCATTTTATTACTTGGGTTTACTGCTGCAGAAAATGGCTCCTTGTGTGCTGCACTCTTATGATAAATGCGCCCCCTCCAGATGGTTATTGCCCTTGTAAATCACAGGCCTGACAACAGTTAAGAAGAAAGCTTTTGAAGTTTGGCTTGGTACAAATAAAGCTTCATATTAAAGAATCTACTAGTCCTCAAGGTGTGCAAAATAATTGCAGGCAAAACCTTTTTTTCAGTAGAAGTTTAATTACTATAATTGCAGAAAATGTGACATGTTAAAAAAAAAGGCGAGGAGGTAAACAGTCCATCTGATTTCAGATGACCACCCAAAGTGTTCGCCTTGTACCGCTGGACCCAAAGCTGCCCCGCTGTGCTCGCTAGACAGCTTGAGCTGCTGTCTTAAATAACCAACAAGCTTAGCCAAGGCGGCTTTTGAAAGCAGGCCCCTCGGATGCCCCTCGCCAGCAGAGCCTGGCATCCCTCCTGACTAGGGAAATGTCACTCATGAAGCCAGCTGTCCTAAAGGGACAATCCACATTCTGGTTTTGTAGGAGCCGTCTCTCTTTTCCTAGAGCCCTCACTGGGCAAAAAAAGGGCATTTCAGTGGTAAAGGCACCTGCTCCAACTGGGGAAATGCAATCTCCATTCGGAAATGGATTTCCAGGTATAAATCTCTGGCGCTCAACTGTAATATTCTCGGGGTGTGAGGCCAGCCTGTGGCCTGTGTGCGCTCTTTGCCGGGTGCTCCTGAGTCTTTGCTCAGCTAATGCTGAGGTTACTGGAGGCAGCTGTGGCCATTACCAGGCCTATTTGGAAAGGGCGGCACGGCAGCGGTTCTCGCTTGCTCCAGCGGGATCCATACCAACAACCCCCTCCCCCCCCCGCCTTCACCTCCGGAATTGGTCTCATTACGGGCCAGACAGGCCTAACCCACTGGGCTTTCTCTCTCTCTTCCTGGCAACGCTCTTACGCCCCCTTGGAATCACTTGCTTGTTAAACGCGCACCCTGGGTCACCCAGCCATGTCTGGGGCCAGTTGACAGCTCACAATATATCACAAACTTCCACCGATTTCCAGCCTGTGCCCAAAGCCCACGTGTTTATCCTCTTCATACCTGTTCCAAAGCAATTTCATTTATTGGGGGGGGGGGTTGTTTCAAAATCTCCTTTCCCTCTCCTTGGCCCACAGCTGAGTTGACCCACCAATGAAGTGTGGACAAATTAATGCACTTTCTCTGGGAAACACCCCCCCACGCCATTAAAGTTTCCCATCAATGGCACTTAAGTGTCTCCCACGCGGTTTAAGGACAGGGTGGATTTCTGTCCAGAAACGTCTTGCGTAAATCGCCATCCAGTGCCCAGCCCCAAGCTCCCTTCTGCAACATTGGGTTTCCCAGTTTGCCCTCCCTTTTAAATCTGCTGCTAGCCAATTAATTGATGAAGTCCTGGGGGAGAATCCCTGCTGGGCAGTAGGAGTGCTGGGGGGCGGGAGCTCAAGGCCGAGGGGTCAACACCCTTTTCTGCTGTCCCAACAGCAGGCTGAACAGCGGCAATTGCTTAGTTAATGATGTCAAAGGTTTTTAGGAAATTGACTGTATTTCACCAACAATATATTTCTTCTTGATTACCGAGTAGTTAAAATGATTTTAAACCAAGGCAGCAAAATAAACCAGTAATAAAATCAATAGAAAGTGCTTAAAACATGCCTTCCATTAGATAATAGCATTTAAAATATCCGTAGTTGGTAATGGCACTTAAAATATGCCCAGAAATCAATGCTCTAAATTACTTATTGAGCTCCTTAATTTGAACATTTGGAGGGTTTCTAGGCGGATTGATGGAAGGGGTTCCCTCGGAGGCCCCACGGCTCCTCCTGCTGAAAAGCGGCAGAAATCCTACCAGGAAAGAAAATAACAAAATCCAAAAAAGAAACAAAGAAACATAAAGTAAAATAATGAAATATAAAAGGAAGACACGATATACGACATACATTAAAATCAACGCTATTCTGCAACCCGCGAACGGCCACCGGCGGCTCAAGAAGCGGCTCTGCAGAAGCCGGAAAGCGCCCCCGCCCGGCCGGATCCGGCACGACAGGCCTCCGTTCGGGGCCGCTCTTTCTTTTCTGCTCGAGGAGGAAGGGCGGAAGTGCTTCTGAAGCCGTCCCTCGCCCGGCCCCCGCCGGAAGCTCCCATGAAGCCCTTCCCGGACGGCGCCGTCACTCGGCCGCGGTGCACGCCGGGAGCCGCAGAGCCGGAGAGCCGGGAGCGAGAGAGGCTGCCGCCGCCGCCGCCGCCGCGATGCCGGAGCTGGCCGTGGAACGCGTGGTGGTGCACCCGCTGGTGCTGCTGAGCGTGGTGGCACTGTATGTCTACAGCTGAAATAGAAGAAAAAAGGTTGAGAAAACACTATCACTTTGATTGAACTAGTGCTATAGTGTTTTTACATTCATATCTCAATTTTCTTTCCAGGAACATAAAAGTATTTATAGGGTTTATTTTTTCATCTGCTTTCATTTCACTTTGAGTTTAATTAGACTGAAATATCATGACTGGCCCAAGATCATTTAATGAGATTAATGACTGAGTAGGAAATTCATTTTTTTTCTTCTCTAGTCAAATTTTAATACCTACTCAATATGCCAGAACAGCTTTCTAGTAGATCACATTAGGGTTTTGGGTTTTTTAAAGAGATATTTAGCCATTATATTTTGCTGTCACTTGAGCCAGCTAACATAATTTCAGCATCTTTTCAATTGACTGGGTTCTTCCTCTATGGTCCTTACTATCCCATTAAATTTCTGTTGAAATTCTTCCAAAATTTGGAACAGAGAAAACTAGCTTGGTGGGTTTTGCAGATCTTTTAGAACATTTCCCTAAGGTGAAGTTATTGTCCATAGTGAATGAGGAACTGTAGTGTTTGTGGTCAAGAATTTATGGGAAGTGCCAGTTTCTCAATTGTTAATTAGAAATACAGCAATAACCATAATATATTTTAGGACTGAGAGTAGTGAAGAATCACATATGTTATTCTCAACTTTTCACTTCTTTCCCAAATTTTGATTGCTTTGCTCCTCTTATCTTCTTAATGATCCCCACTTTGTGCTAGGATATGTGGTTGATGCCCATTACAGACAATGTGACTTATACTAAGGACAAGAGGCATATCTGAGGGGGGAAATATCTCCCTTTACCTTGGAACACAGCATGCAATTCTTCAGTGTCAAGGCTCTAGAAGTCCCTGTTTTATGTGCTTCTACTTCAGGAGATAACAGAAGAGCAAATTAGTTGTCAACATGCATGCATTGTAGCACTATCTTACGTGGTTTACCCAGGAGAGATAGCGGAGAGGACACTAAGTGGAAGGGAAGTCTTCAAGTGGGAGGTCACGGTTGCTGCTTATGTGTTTACTTTACTTTCAGCAATGTCATTTTACAAAAAATGTCAATTGCTTGCACACACACACACACACGCATAGACAGACAGACAGACAGGCAGGCAGGCAGGCAGGCAGGCAGGCAGGCAGGCAGGCAGGCAGACAGACAGACAGACAGACAGACAGACAGAC
>JANHFL010007272.1:28308-40923 GCA_032468155.1 Oxyrhabdium leporinum | reverse complement strand
AGGCTGGGGGGGGGGAGGGAGGGGGGACACACACACGACCAAGTGCCAGGTGAGGTGGGTCCTGCTCTCCCTTCTGAAGCCTGGGTTCAGATGACCTGGAAGAGCCCCCTGGAGGATGACAGTGGCATCACTTGATTCCTCCTCCCTCCTCTTCCAGAGACATTAAGGACACCACGGTGGGCACGCTTTCCCAGCGCATCACCAACCAGGTCCACGGTTTGAAGGGACTGAATTCCAAGCTCTTGGATATCAGGAGCTACTTAGAAAAAGTGGCAGTTGGCAAGCTTCCCATCAACCACCAGATCATCTACCAGCTCCAAGATGTCTTCAACCTGCTGCCAGATGTCAATCTGCAAGAGTTTGTCAAGGCCTTTTACTTGAAGACCAATGATCAGATGGTGGTGGTCTACCTGGCCTCTCTGATCCGTTCGGTGGTAGCGCTGCACAACCTAATCAACAACAAGATTGCCAACAGAGATGCCGAGAAGAAGGAGGGGCAGGAGAAGGAGGAGAGCAAGAAGGAGAGGAAAGATGACAAGGAAAAGGAAAAGGAAAAAAGCGAGACCAAGAAAGAAGAGAAGAAGGAGAAGAAGTAGTAACGGCAGCCGGGTTTTCTATTTGTAAATTAAAAGCATTAAATTGCACCAGGCTGCTCTGGCTGAAGGTTCTTCCCTGTTGGTAGCTTGGGATGGACCGAGAGACGGATGAGTTCAGGGCTGCCTGGGATGTGCTTGCAGAGGCTGCCGGACAGGCCGGAAAGCGACTCATGGGCCCTCATTCTGCCTTATGGGGAAGAGAAGCCTGGATCCATCAGGGTCCGGGTGCCACACCGGTACCCTTGGGAGGTGGTGGGCTTTGGAGCAGGTGGGGGTATCATCACCCTAGGGGCAGTTTGGGGAGGACCTGTTTGTAAGCCAGGGTCTAGCTGAATTCAAGCTTCCATTGTGGCATTCACATCTTCCTGCCTGACCCAGAGGTGGCTGAAACGTCTTCCCAGCTTTCCACGCAGGCCGGAGGGCTGCCCCTCTGCGTCCCTGCTAGGAAGCGGAGTGTTCCCTGGGTGCTGCCATCTAAGAGGGTTGCTCTGGTCTGCTTCCTTTGGGGGCAAACACGGGCAGGGAGGATGCTTTCTGGCCTCTTCCGGCCTGAGGAGCAGCAAGAGGCTCGTTCTAAAAAAGCCGGAGCCCAGATTTTTGCACTTGTGATTTGCACCACCAGGTGGCAAGTCTTGCACAACTTGCTGTGCGAAGCAGGCACCGTGGCACTGTTTATGCTTCCTTATTTGGGAAGCATGGATGGGTCTTGCCAGGTGGTGTTTTTTTTCTGAGCAGAGAGCCTAAAAGTTGTGCTTTCCTCTGCATTTCCTTCTTCCAGCTAGATCAAAAACAAGCAGAACCGGAGCTGCCAGGAAAGCAAGCCCCTCAGTTTCTGCCGAAGACGGTTCCTCACAGAACCTCAGGGCCGCTGTCGAGATGTGCTCGGCAGATGAAGAGAAGGCCCCAAATAACTTGCTAAGCTCTGAAAGTTGACTAATGGACCACAGTGGTCGCGTTCACAAAATGCTTAGCCAAAAAAGCCGTATTTTGGCTTGATGATAATGTCCTGGTTCCATACAGAGGTTTGTTGGTTTAGTTTTTAACTGCTGCAGTTTCTAAACTGAGCTTGTCCTAGGTTTCAGATTTTTGGTAACGTGGACAAAGCAATAAATGCTGGGGTTGGCCACTCCCATTATCTGAATATACTCAAAACATGTGAGCCCCCTTAAAAGAGTGTCCCAATTTGGACCAGTTTTTCCCACTGCCGTTGCATGATCCGGTCCCAGTCTATTGCTGTCTTGCCAATCCTGACTTGGATGAGCGACCTGAAACTGGTGAAACCAGGTTGGAGCTGTCAATTCAGACCAAGCCCCTTCTTCTGGGGTCAGACGAGGCGGCGGCATCCCTGTACAAAGATGGAGGCCCACCTCCACAGGTCCTAGCTTGAGCTTGAGATGTTCCTGGGGCTTCCCTGCTCAACTGGCTGGGAGAAAGGAACTCAGGAAGGGCAGCCGCCAGACTGGCTCGCCCCAAGTTTCCTGCACGGGAGGGATGGCAAGTGGCACGCTGTTGAAGGAGCCCCTGATGCCTGGCTTTTTGCCCACACAGCCCTAGTGCCCATGCTCCTCCAATCACTTGGCTTCACAGCAAGACGTGGCATGGGGGCAGGGAAGATGACAGCACCACCATGGGCAGTTTGAAGTTGGTGAGAAGCAGAAGCATGTTCACCGGCCAGCCTTCCTCCCTCTGTTCCCCCAGGAGAGGATCCTGCCTTTGCAGCAGAAACACTTGGCTTTAGGCCAAGCAAAACCTGGCTGCACCTGGAACCAAGGACGGGAGAAGAGCCCTTTGTGCCAGACCAGATTCCTTTCCACCCTCGGAGCGCATACAAGGACGCCTGGGTCCTGCCGAGAGCTGCCTCGGCCCCCATCTTCAGCCTCCCTCTTCCTATAGCTCCTGCTCTCCCTGGGCCCCCGTCACCTTTCTGCATTTAGTGCCCACTGCCCAGGTGGCTTCACCAGGCCCACGGCACTCTCTCTAGATGCCTGCCTTTGCACAGGGCCCCTGCAGAAGCATTTGTTGAGTAACCCATCTACTGCTTCCAGCCAGAGGAAAGCAGTCCCTCTTTGCACTGGCTGTACAGGGCTCTGCTGCGCTCCGAGAGGCAGGCACAGAGACAGCTCATCCGATGTACAAGCTGGTCACCAGCAAGCGGAGCACTGCGCCTGGAGTCAGCCCAAGAGGCAGGAAGCTCCTGTGAGCCCAGCCTCCCTTCTGTTCCCCAGCAGCTGCTTCCCCCATCACCCCTCCTCACTGGGGAAATGAGCCCCCTGCTGATCGGGTCCTTTCCCCACCTGGAGCACAAATATGCATGAGCAGCTGCGGATAGTTTATTGCACGAGTGGTGGCATCACTGAGGCAGATGGTGCAGTACAAAACTACTTAAGATCCCATCAAAAGCTATTGCAATTCTTGGTGTCCAGAGACATTTATATACACATTTATATATTCACATATGTTTTTATACACATTCGTACACATACCCTCCGTGGAGGCCAAGGGCCCCCCAAGAGCATTACGATGCAAAAGCCCACCCTTCCTGGGACTGGAGCGGCCTCTGCTGGGTGCCCCTCCGGCTTCCAGACATTCACAGATGGACCAGGAGGAAGCCCGTCAGCTGTCCCTGATGCCGTCTGTCTTTGGGACACGCGAGCCCTTCGGTCAGTTCTGCCTGGGGGTTTCCGAGGATGCTTCCCAGGGAGTGCTGTGACCAGGCTCCAGGCCTGCCTCGTGGCTGGGGCTCTCCAGAGACCAGGGGCTGTGCCTGGACTGCAAAGGAGCCAAGGTTGCCGGGCACCGTCTGGAAACGGAGGGTTACCCCGAGTCGCATCTTCCCGCGCCAGGCTGGAGAGCAGCCAGTGGGACCTGCCGCAACGAGTGGCGGGAGATCAGCTGAACTGCTGAGAGTGAAGGTCTCGGGGCCAGCCAGTCTGTAGCAGTCCCAGCTTGGCTCCAGCTCAGGCATGCATGGCAATATTAAGGCTGCCTGGGGTTGGGGATGACTGCTGCTGAAGTGCTCTGTGGGTGAGGAAAGGCCCTGGCCGGAGCAGCTGGACAGAAGGTGGGGAGAGGTGGACCTGCACGAGACCCAAATTGCCCATGATAAGAGGCTGAGATGCCAGGGAAGTGCAACTCGGGAGCGAGCAGGAGAGGGGCTCTGGGACCCTCCCCGCCCCCATAAGCCTTGCAGGAGGGATGCTTCCTCTACAGGATCTGGCCCCAGTGCTCCCTAAGACGATCACTTCATGCTGTGCAGCCCAGGATTCTGTCCTTTCCGGCAGGCAGGACGGCTCTTCTCGGGCTCCTTCCAGACTCTCCTCACTCCTGCCCGAATCCCTCCGTCTCCTCTATGGCGTAAAGAAGCTTCTCCTTCAGCTGCTCGTAACTCTTGTAGGGAGGCAGATCCAGGCGGTTGAAGCTGAAAGAGGGAAGGGCTGGGTTGGCAGGAGCAGCTCTGCTCCCTTTTTTTTGGGGGGGGGGTGTCCTGCAGGTCCTGCCACGCTGACTCACCACGTGTGGCTTCGAGGCAGCCAGGTCTCCTTGCCAACTTTGTCAATGCAGAACTTCTGGGGTCCGTTGCTGCCTGATGGAGAGAAGCAGTGGAGGAAATGCACCGAGCACATCTGGAGAACAGGATGCCTGACTTCCCAAACAGGCCCTGCTTCCCCCCTCCATTCCATGGGGGGCAGACTTACCAATGAGTTCTGTGAATCCTCCAACAGGCAGGCGGCAGGTCCCTGTCACAAACTGGAGAAGCCTGACCCTCTTCTCGTTGTCCATCTCCTTGACCACCTGCAACCACCATATGGGAGAGGTGATGGCAGGTCTCCTGACCAGTCCCAGGATCATCCCCCTCCTGGCTGTGGACTCTCCCAAAGGATGCAAGGGCTGAGGGGCTGCAGAGCCCTCCGGGTCTCTCTGGCTGCTCACCTGCCAGAACCACTGGATCTGCTTGCTGCTCTTGGTGTAATGCCTGTAGATGGTATTCTTCTGCCAGTCGCTCAGGTCAATTTCCTGCATGCCACACAGCATCAGCTGGGGAGGAAGCAGCAAGAGAGCCGGTCTGTGTCAGACTGAGCCAAGCTCTTTCAGCAGGCCAGTTTAGCTGCCGAAGGAAACGGCAACAACTCGCTGACTGATGAAGCCGAGGGTGCACGAATCACAGGTGCATTTGCACAGGAATTAAACAAGGCCTTGGGTGGCACGAGCAGGTCAGGAGCTGCCAGCCTGGCCTTGGAGGAGACTGGCCCTCCGAGGAAAGTTTGGAAGGCAACCCTGGGATCAATCTAGAATGCCCTCCTCATTCGGAGTAGTTTCAGCTCATCTGGCTGACTGGTTTGGTGCTGCGTTTAAAGCTAGACACTGGCAGAAGGTGAGTTCTAGGAAAGCCAGCCACTCCCTATCAGCCCCAGGGAGAAGGCAATGACAGACCACTTCTGGAAAGTCTGCCGAGAAAACCTCAGGACTTGTCCAAGAAGCTTCCAGGAGTCAAAAGCTGGGCTCCCAAAACCCAAACCAGCCCTGACTGCGTATCAGTGCCCTCCCACCCTCCCTCCGTCAGAGGAGGCTGTCAGACTTCTTAGAGCCGGGGCCGGCAGCTGAGAAAAGAGCTGGATGTCCCTGCTGCCATGGGGTCCCGGCATGCTCACCTCCAGCTCCTTCTCGTCAAAGTAGCGCAGCCACTCCAAAGGGGCCACCTCATTGAAGCCATCCAGGAAGGCCTTGGTCTGCTCCTCAACACCCCGGGTGAACCGCCAGTCAGTCAGCAGCCTGCCAGGAGAGAGCGGCGCTTGCCAAAACGCTCCGGCCCAACTGCGTTGCCCTGCGGATGTCCCAAGCAACCTCTGACACCCCCCCTCAGAGGGGGCTCCCACCACCCCGAAGGAGCCCGCAGCCAAAGCGCCCAGGCGCCTTCCCGCCTGGCCTGAAGGCTGAACTCACATGATGTACTCCTCCTTGTTCTCCTCGGTCACTCGGAGGTTCTCCCCGCCCTCCTTCAGCTCATGGGTGGTCACCTTGCCAAGGACTTCCATGTCCTGGATGAAGTAGAGCTCCAGGGCACACTCCTCCAGGCTGTTCTCCCTACAAGGGGGGGGCTTGGACTGGGGGGCTCAAAGGGTCTCTCGCAAGGCACGAAGGCACCCAAGTGGAACTCTTGTCACCCACCCTCCCGAGACCACTCCCCGTGATGACTTTTAAACCGCCCCCGACACCCCAAGTAGCCACAGCGTAAGGGGTTTGGCTGCTAGAACTCCTCCCCCTTTAACCCCCACTCCAGAAGAGCAGTCCTGCTCCTCTGCAAAAACTGACGGCGCCCCTGGGGAGGGCCCGAGGCAGCAGGGGCCCTCTAGAGGGCCCTCGGAAGGACTGACTTGATCCAGATGATGGAGTTGTAGAATTCGGGATCGATGGATTCTAAATCCTTGAGGGTGGGGCGCTTATTCAGCATCCGCTTGTAGAAGGGCAGGGTGAAGCCCGTGTCAATAAACTTGCCATGGTAGAGCGCCTGCAAAGAAAGGAGACCCCTCAAAGCCTCACTCCTGTCCTCGAGACCCTGAACGGCGGTCCAGCATCTCTTGAACGCCGAGCAACAGCTGTGTCGACTACCTCGACATGACCCAGAAGTGTGCCCAGTGCCCTCGCCAACCCAGCCAGGGACAGGGCACCCTGGGGCGTCCCCAAGTGCCCCCCCAGAGCAGCCTGCCACGGGCCTTCCTGCCCATGGCCAAGAAAAGTACAGATGCCAGGGAGGAGTCCGAGCCTCGGATGGCGAACGGCTGCCCTCTCCCCCGCAGTCCCGCTGATGTAATCCAGCCCCTGGGGAGGGGTGCCGGACGCTCTGGAGCGCTCAAGCGTTCCTGCAGCTGCCTGCAGGGTGGGAGGGGGTCAGAGCTAAAGCTCCGGCCCCCACTGGGGCTGGGATGTCTGAGATTGCGAGCCAGGAGGCTGGTGAAGAGGGCACTGCCCCCTCCCTCTCGGCTAGGAAACAGTGATGCTGCCCTTGAAGAGGGAACACAGAGGCCACCCGTCTGTGCCCCTTCGCCTCATCAATTAGGCAGCCTCAGTTATGCCCGATTTGTAAGCTAAAAGAAACAAAGCAGCCTTAAGCAGAGACGGAAGACTGATTTTTTTTAGAAAAGGAAATGTTTTCATTCCTACAAAATGTACTGTGTTCTTTTCCAGGTGTTTTTTCTTTCCCCCCTTTTTGAAGCGCCCGGGTCTTGTCTTCCCCCCCCCCCCACTTGCTGGCAGGCAGACCCCACGACCTGACCCCCGAGAGGAAAGGAAGGCGGCCTCTACGGGGAGACGGCCTCCCAAAGAAGAGCAGACTGTGCCGGAAATGTCCATCTGGAGCAGGAGGGCAGCAGCCGGTGCCACCTTTCCAGACTAATAATGGTATTAGAAGGCATCAGCTGAGCCCACAAAAACATCTGTCTTTTATCAGATTTGTGCCAGCAGATTCTGCCTCTGTTGGCAGCTCTAAACTAAGGCGGCTCTCCCCCACCCCCCAATGTTACCAAGGTGGGGAGCCCTTTTGCTTCCACTGTGCAAAGAAGTTGCCTCTGGAGGGGGCCGGCCAGGGCGCTGCCCGTCCCCACTGGCCCACCTTTGCCCAAAGCACTGAAGATGGGCGGATGCCTGGACCTTTAATCCCAGCCAGCCGGGCAGAACTCTGGGGGGGGCGTAGCCTTGTTTCCCCCCCCCCCCCCCGGATTAGAAGGGAGGGACTGGCTCACCATGGCGATGAAGCGGCCAATGAAGCGGAAGTAGGTGAGGTGGTCAGGGTTGATGGAGGAGGCCGGGTTGATCTGCAGGCAGTAGTTGTTCTTGGCGGCGTACTCGAAGAGGCAGTACATGGGGTTCAGCACCTCGTGGGACAGGAGGAAGAACCACTCGCTGGGGAGAGAGGAACGGCCGGTGAAGCCCCTTCCCCCTCCCGGGGCAGCCCCCCGCCTCTCTCCCCGAGCCCCGGCTGCCTCGCTCGGTGCAGAGCCCCGGCATCCCGTCCGTGGTTCTACCCTGTGGTAGAACAGCACCAGGTCACCTACCATAGGGTAAAACCACTGGCGGGACACCGAGAGACAAATCGGGTGCCCCGGCAGGGAGGGCTGGGCACGGAGGGGGCATCGCAGCAGGCAGGAGTCTGGCTGCCCTGCTCCCTTCTGCTTGCTCCCTCCGCACCTTCCGGCACGGCTGGATAGTCTCCGGGGGGGGGGGGCGGGAAGCTATTGGAACAGCAGCTCCACCCGACCCCCATCGGGCCCTGGCCACTCACCGGGCAATGCCCCCGTAGTCCAGACCCTCCTCTCCACGCATGATGATGTACAGTCGGCGCCGCAGGTCGTAGGGCTTCATGTTCATGATCTAGAAAGAGAAGCGGCAAAGGGGGTTGGGGGCGGTGTGGGCAGACAGGGGGCTTCCCCCCAAAGGCCGAGCCTCACCTGCTGGAAGGAGTCCTCAAAGAGCGTCTGCCGCGAGACGCTGATCTTGACGTGGCTGGGGAGGGCGTTGGACTGAGAGGGAAGAGCGGCTGTGAGGGTCCTGCCGGCTGCCTTGCCAGCCCCCTCCCCAGCCGACCCTCCCCCAAGGACTCACGTGGCAAAGGAAGCGGAACTGGTGAAACTTCCAGCGAAAGCTCCGGTCGTAAGCGCCAGGGGAGCCCCCCTGCTTGCTCCTAGGAGGGAGGACGGAGGTGAAGGGTCCCCGAGCACTTGGGGTGCCCGGAGGCCCAGCTGGCCAAACGCAGCGCCAGCTCCAGGGAGCCCCCACACTTCGCTAGGCCGTCGGGAGCCGCAGAGGTTGCAAGGCAGGGAGGAACATACCCAGACTCGAATCCGGGGCGGGGGTCTTTGAAGGTGGTGGTGCGGGTATTGTGGTCCACAAAGTACCGCACCCGCTCACTTGTGTACTTCATCTCCCAGCCGGCGGGCAGTGCCGGCTCCTGGATCATCCTGGTCATGGGAGGGAAGGATGCCCAGCTGGTGATTGGGCCGCACTCCCTTCCTCCGCCCCTGCTGGGCCTGTCCCGTCTCCAGGCCCCTCCAGGAACATGCAGGCAGGACATGGGAGAGAAGCACCCAAGCCTGGCTCTCCAGCCAGCGGAGCAGGAGGGGCACCGGGGCGCTCGGCCTGCTGGTGTGCTACCCACCCCTGTGTGCGAGGGTCTTCCCATTGGGTGGTACGGGTGTTGTGGTTCACGTAGTACACTCGCCCGCTGTCCTGCCGCTTCTCTGTAAGGGAAGGAGCAAAGGGGAGGCTCTTCTGGCCCAGGAGCAAGGCCGGGAGTCTTGCGGAGGGGCTCTCGTGGCAGACCCCTCCCCTCCCTGCTTCTTTCCTCGATCCTGCCATTCTGCTCTGCCCCCAGCCCCGCACCTCCCTCCCCTGCCCTGCTCACCAAACCCAGAAAAGCCCTGAGATCGGGGTGGGGGTGGGGCTCTCAAGCCTCAAAAGACAGAGGAGAAAAGCATCCTTGGCAACCCGGCTGTATTTTGCACAACTCCAGGCAGCATACGGAATGCTGCCTTCCCATCTTCCCTGCCAGGTGGGCTGGGCTGAAAGAGAATGGCTGCCCATGGGAGGACTCGCACTGAGAGCTTCCTGGACTCTGGTCCAGCTCCAAGCCAGCTCTCACTAGGCTTCACTACCACAGGACTGCGTGGGTCACTCCGGAGCACAAAGGGCCACAAAGCTGCCACGAGGCCATTTCATCACCCCCACCCCCCAGGTTCCTGCCACGGATTTTGTGGCTCCCTCAGTCTCCATCTCAGCAGCATCCCCTACCTGCACAGCTCTCAGGGGTCTTCCGGGCAAGGGGGGCTCATCAGAAACAGAGTTTCCCCCCTCCCCAATTTGCCCCACAAGTGAAAAGGAATGAATGCAGGAATTCCAGCAGAGGCTCCTCAGTGCAGGAGGCAAGAAAGCAGGCAGGTTTACAACAAGATAGGATTTGAATTCAGAGCCCAGAGCAGGCTGCACTGGAGTTTGAAGTACTTACCCCAGCCAGAAGGAAGCGGGCCCAAGGGGTCATTGTCCGCAGCCGTGCCGGAGGACTGCAAGGAGCAAAGCCAGTGCCAGTCCAGTAAGGCTTAGAGGCAGCCGCCGGTGGCTCCTCTCCCCACCCCTGGCACTGCCCGCTGTGCCCACTTTGCCCGAGAAGGGAGCCGAGCAGCATCTGGCGTGTGCCTGCTCAGGGAAGCAGTGGGAGCGCCTCTGGCCCCGTGCTGGCTGAGGCAATCAGCCCCACCGCAGCCCCACGGCCAGCCTCCTTCAACTCCATGCAAGAGGGAAAAATATTGCAGGCCTTTCCAATGAAATCATTCCCACAAGCCCGCCACGCCCAGAGCTTCCTGGCTCGGCCTGCTGCCCACCACCGCCTCCTCCCCCTTGCATGGGGCCGCGAAACCAGCGCCTGGGCGCGAGACAGGCTCGCCTGAGAGGGCACATTCATGCCACCCAGACAGGCGTCTCCCCAGCAGCCCCCGTCCGCCCAGGCCGGTACAAAGCACCTTTATGCAACTCCGGGCAAAGGGGCCGGGCCGGGAGGTGCGACACAGCGGCCAGCAGCAGCAGCCACAGCCGGTTGTTTAGATAGCCCCCTCCCCAGCTCTCAGCAGGGTCTCTGGAGGGAACAGGCCTGCCAGAGTAGACAGAGCTAGCAGGCTGAAAAAGAAGTTATTGTGCCCCAAAGGTGCATGGGGCTAATTCCCACCCAGTAAAGGGGGCCGAGTCCTAGCCTACACTGCGAAGTTGCACACAGCAGCTTGTTAGGGACTTTGCTCCCCACACGCCAGGGGCCTGATCCTGGCCACCCCACGGACTGTGCTGCCAATGAAGGGAAGAGGAGGTGTCTCTTCAGAGCAACCTGGCCCCAGCACCCCTGGCCCTCTCACGCCTAGGGAATGGAGCCCCTTCCCTTCCCTTTTTTTTCCTTCTTCCCTTCTTCTCCCCTCCCCTCTCCTTTCCCTTCCTTTCCTTTCCCTTCCCTTCTCTTCCCTTCGTCCCTTCCCTTCCTTTTCCTTCTTTCCTTCCCTTCCCTTTTCTTTCCTTCTTCCCTTCCTCTCCCCTCCCCTCTCCTTTCCCTTCCTTTCCTTTCCCTTCCCTTTCCTTCGTCCCTTTCCTTTCCTTCTTCCCTTCCCTTCCCTTCTTTTCCCTTCTTTCCTCCCCTTTCCTTTCCTTCCCTTTTCTTTCCTTCCCTTCCCTTCCCTTCTTTCCTTTCTACCTGCCTACCTACCGCCCATCCTATGCTGCGGAAGATTCAGTGAAGCCAGAAGGATCCCAGGATCCTCCAATCCCGAGAATGCCCAAGGAGACTCCCAAGGGGGATCTGCCTGAACTGTGGGACCAGCCAGCCTGCCTTTGGACCTGGTGTTGATTCCTGGTAGGGTCTTTTGTCTCTGAGAGGTGTGTGTGTGTGTGTGTGTGTGTGAGTGAAGGCCCCTACCTGGTAGAGGAACCTCTGGCTGAAGTGCTGCATGGCGCCTTGGAGCTGGTCGCGCTGGCTCTGCCACTGCTCGTAGGTGCGGACGTACTCAGCGGTGGGGCGTTGCCACGTGGTGGTGCGAGTGTTGTGGTCCACAAAGTAATACCTGCCACGGGGGTCCACACGTTTCTCCCAGCTGCACATAAAAGGAGCCCCTCACCTGGTTAACTTGCCTTCCCTCGGGGTCCCCCATGTCGCTGGGCGTTCAGCACCTCCGGGTTGCTGGCCAGGGTCAGGGGGTGTTTGGAGGGTGGACCTGGGCGGCCAGCTTGCCTGGAGCCAGAATCCCTGGGGTCTTGGGGTGCCGCAGGGGCATCCCCTGGGCTGAGCCCTGCAACTCGCAGTACCTACCCTGGCGGAAGGGGGCGCTCCCAGGTGGTGCTCTTGGTGTTGTGGTCCACATAGTAGACCCTTCCGTTAGGCAGCTCCCGCTGCTCCCACCTGTGGCAAGGAGGCGGAGGAGGAAATGTGGGGGACCACGGGGGCCGTTCCCAGAGACCCCCGGCTTCCCTCCTCCGCATGTTTCGGAATCTCTTGGAAATCAAGCTGGGCCTTGTGGGGACTCGCAGCAAGTGCCTGAATGCAATCTCTGCTGCCCCAAATGGGATCCTCCTCCCACTTTTGTTTGGCCAGGGAGAACACAGTGCAGCCCCTGACAGGCATCTCCCTGGCCAAGGACTTCCTGTCCTCAAGCTCCTGAGGACTAGACTCTTAAACGCGGTGTTCAAAGGCTGCTGTTCCTCCCCTCCGGCCACAGTCCAGGAGCTCCGCACGGGGCACCTGCAAGCCAGCCACTGGCCAACCGCAGCCACCAAGGCACGCTTTGCTGGGAGTGGAACGGCCACGCTGAGCCACTCTTGCCATCCAAGCAAGAGGCCCGGCCTTGCGCAAGGAACCGCAGCCTGTGCTGTGCTTGTGGCAGGCAGCATAATGCACCTTTGTGTGCACAAGAGACAGGCGAATGGTGAGCGGGCGCACGCCCTGGGTCAATGAGGGTGGCTGGCTGTCCCCAGGCCAGGCGCACTGCTGATGGGAACCAGATGCTAGGCTGAAGGGCAGGAAGTGGGGGCAGCCAGTAAGTCCGCTGGGGAGGGGCCTTCTGGATGGGGACCCCAGGAAGCAGTCTCCTCTGCAGAGCCCAGCTCCAGCCCTTAGAAGTCCGTCCCCCCCCAATCCAATGGGGCTGGGCAAAGGGGAGCTCTGGCCCGGTGGAGAAGAACAGAGGGCAAGCACAAGTTGGGGTGTGAAGCCACTAGGGACTCCCCCACCACCCTCTGGGGGGAAAGGAGATACAGGGACTGCACACGGGAGTCTTGCCCCCCCTGACCACAGGCACTCCCTCACCGCAGCTGAGCCCTGGATGGGGCCTGGGGATGAAAGAGCTTCTGAGAGGCTGGGATTTTTCCAGCAGCCGCTGAGCCGAACACAACAGGGCTCACACAACTACACAAGGACGCACTGAGTACCTGAAAATGACACACCCATCCAGGAGACACTGTACTAACAGCGTTTCCATTGGAAAATGCGGGAGGCCTCTGT
>JANHFL010007272.1:0-21648 GCA_032468155.1 Oxyrhabdium leporinum | reverse complement strand
CGTGGGGGGGGGGGCCGCGGCGAGCCGGGCTAACCGGTGTCCCCGCAGGAGATCGGCAGGCGCGTCTACACCACCCGGGAGGTGCTGGCGGAGATCCGGGACCGGGCGGCGCGGCGGCGGCTGGCGGGGCTGCCCTTCGAGCTGCTCCTCCGGCAGCCCTTCCCCGAGCACGTGCGGCTAGGTGAGTGACCCCGCGGCCCGGCCCGGCCCTCGCCCCCGCCGCCCCCCGGCGGCCCCCCGGAAAGCCCGGTCTCTTGTGCCCGCAGTGAGCGAGTTCTCCAAGCAGACGGGCGACTTCCGCAGCCTCTCCGCCGCCGACATCCAGGTCCTGGCCCTGACGCTGCAGCTGGAGGCCGAGCACGGCGGGGGGCGCCCCCTGCGGACGGAGCCGCGGCCTCAGGTACCTCCGGCGCCGAGTTTTATGCCGCGCAGCTGCCGGCGAGGAGGGGGTTCGGCGGGGAAGGGGGCGCTGAGCCGAGCCCGGCGCTGCTGCCCTCCGCTCAAGATGGTGCCGTCTCTCCCTGCCCGAACTTTACAGGTGCAGCTCAGCTTAACAAACCGTCACCCCGAAGCACCGGTTGGCGTTCCTGGCTTCCATGTTCCCCCCAAGGTAATTGTGGGGTCAGCCGCTGCGGTGGGGCAGAAGGGCCGGGGAAGCAGCTTCCCGTCTGCCGATGGCTGTGGGAAGGAGCAGCGCTTGCCCTGGCGCTAAGCCCCGCCTGGGAGCCTCAGCAGAAGGTCCTTCCTCCCAGCGAGCCTCCCCAAAGGCAAGAGGCTGGAAGGGCTGCTGCTCTGCCAGTTACTGGGGACAACAGCTGCCTTGACTGACAGGTGCCCCAGGGAGGCTGCTGCACAGGGTGATTCATTTTGCTTTTCACTTTCAACCCCGAGACAAAATGCCCAGGGAATGAGAAGATCCCTTTGGTAGTAGAAAGAGATCCGGGAGATCCAGTAGCACTTGCAGAGACTGAGTTTTCTTCTTTCCTGTTCTGGAGGAACCCTCTGCCTAATATAGAGGAGGACCTGGAAGGCCTGTTGGTAGGCGATCCGCTGCCTCCCTTCCCTCACGGCTGGAGCGGCTGCATGACTGGCACACGGGGGATTCCTTGACTCGATGGGCTGGACAGGTACCGAGTGCCAGAGATCCTGCCCAATTGTTCCATCCTTCACAGGAAGCAGACCCTCTTCTGTTGGAGGCGGAGGACCCTGAAGGCCAGGAGAGCAGCGAGGAGGACGGCTGGATCACACCGAGGAACATCGAGCAGATGCAGCAGAGCACTTGCTGGGGGAATGAGCCTGCCAAGGTGCAGGTTGGCTGCGTCACCACTGACTTTGCTATGCAGGCAAGCAGGCGAGACCAGGCAGCCCACCCCGTTTGGGCCTGGCCATGCTCTGACCCCGCCTGACTTGCCTTTTCCTGTCTCTCCAGAATGTTCTGCTGCAGATGGGGCTACATGTGCTGGCATTCAACGGCCTGCTGATCCAGCATGCCCGCAACTACATCATGCGTTGCCATGGTTGCTTCAGGTACGTGGTTTGCAGGCGCACAGGCTGACTGCTGGCTGGGAAGCCATGGGGCATTCATGGGGCTGATGTGCTGCTCTCTAGGACGACGTCAAAGATGACCCGGCTTTTCTGCCCGCACTGTGGGAACAAGACGCTGAAGAAAGTGGCTGTGACAGTAAAAGACGATGGCAGCTTCCACTTGCATTTTTCCCAGAACCCCAAAGTCCTGAACCCACGTGGCCTCCGGGTGAGTCTGTCCCATCCAGGCAATCTGCTTCTGCCTGCCCTTTTCCCTCTAGCGAGGGCTGCCAATGCTCCAGCCCACCTCTCCTCTACCACCAGCCCCATGAGAAGTGCTGGTCAGGGAGCAGCTGAGCTACCTTAGGCAGCCACTCCCTGCTTCACCAGCCCCAGGCCAGAGAACTGGTTGGGCAGATCAAGGCTTCTCAGGGCCCCTGCAGCCCAAGGAAGGCCGTGGTCTCCAGGGGGTAATGGCCTGCCGGGCTTGTCTCCGCAGCACTCCCTGCCCGCTCCGCAAGGAGGCAAGCACGCCAGTAACCCCCACCTGACCGAGGACCAGCGCTTCCCCCAGCAGCGGCTCTCCCGCAAGGCCAGGCAGAAGACCAATGCCTTTGACCCTGATTATGTGGCTGGAGTTTCTCCTTTTGCTGAACACGACATTCACAGCCGAGCAGCCAATCTGCAGATCCGGGATGCGGCGCTGGGTGCGGGCAGGAGGCGCCTAAACCCGAACATGAGTCGCAAGAAGTGTCTGAAAAACAAGTGAGGGAGAGAGGCCAGGTTCAGCCCTTCGGCCATGGATGAAAGGGCTGTTGTGACGCAATCCAGAAAGGGCTGCAGGGAAAGTGTCTTTTGGAGAAAGTTGACTTGGACTCTCGAGAAGCAGAGAAGCAGTATTTGGAATAAACCCTGGGTTTTCTTCAATTATGGCTGTTTTTTAAACATGGAGAAAATAAATTTGGCTTCTTTCAAGTGATGCTTGGTGTAGCTGATGAAAACTTTTCCCTACAGAGACCCTTCTCTAGTTTTCCCTGTGGCTAGGCAGCCCAAGCAGCACAAAGGTCTTTCCTTTTCCTTCCTTTTCTTCACCAGCAACCAAGAATGGATTTGGGTGGCTGGAGATGGGCCAGTGGTGTGTTACTTTCCTTCCAAGATGCTCAAGGTAAGCTCCGAGATGCTTCAGCTCTTGAAGACTAAAGTGTCATTCATCTGTCCAACGTGCATCGTGGCTTTCCTAACATTAGCAGATGCCAGCAACCTCCCTCTGGGATTCTGACTCTAAACATGCATATGATGAAACAATCCTTCTGGGAGACTCAGCAAATTTGTTTATCCTACCTTGTTTGATTTTGTCCCTTGAGAGATCACTTGCAGACTGAAGAAAGGAATTAAAACTTCTTCCAGCAGGGTTTCCTATGAAAAAGAATCTTTTGCAAGCTTGCTGTATTTCAGCAGCCACAGATGATTAAGTGCACAGAATCTGGAAGAGCCAGTCTGCTTTTTGGAGCATGCTAGTGCCAGTTCCTGGGTTGGCGTGCTGGCCGTTGAACTACGCAGCCCCTTCAGCCCCCAAAACAAAACTTTGCCGATTGCTTTTCTTCTGCCTGGCGCCTCGTGTGAGCCCAGGCCACAGAGCCCCGCCAGAATCGGCAGCAAAACTAGTAGGGCTTTGTGGGGGCCACTTCATCCTCCTGGGCGTCTGCACTGCTTTGGTGCCTTTCCAAGGACCTCCCGCCCTCACCAGACAAGTCCAGCAGGGTTTCTTCCTCGTGCTCTGTGTTTGCAATGAGGAAGGAAGGTGACCTTGAGGGAAACGGGCCTGAAACATTTGGAAGGCAAGCATTCTGGCGCTAAGGACGGGACGGGACGGACGGGAGGGGGGGGACGACAGGAGGGAAAGCCTCTTACAGCCCCTCTCCAGAAAGTGTAGTTCTGGTCTTCCTGTGGAGGTTGACTTGGGGCTGAGCAGTGGCTTTCATGGTACAATTTGACCTTGAATTTTTGAACTGGATGTGGCTTCACCTGGCTTCACCAGGCACAACCCAAAAGCTTGGAAGAAGAAACCTTTGGTCCCAGTGACTCATTCAGATTGGACCTTTGTGGTGGGAGGGGGGCTATCATCACTTTGAATAGTCACTAAGTTGTTGGCATGGGTGTGCAAGTTGCTCTGCCCTGTGTTTGATTCCAAGTTTCAGTGGGTCGAAGGCTGTGGGAGCCAGTGGGTGGGGCACCCAGAGCAGGGCCATCCTTTAGTTGGCAGGAAGCCACCTGCTTGTGGTGGACAAAGGCCCTCTGGGGCCCGGCTTCTGTTGTGGATACCAGCAGGGTTGCCACTGGGGCCTGTGGTCCAAGGGGCCCGGGGGAGCCCATGCCTCCTCCTTCCAATGCTCCTGGAGCTGCTCCTGCCATCGCAGCTGCCCCTCTTTGAAGGAGACACAGACGGTGCGACCCCAGCTGGGGGCCGGCGACAGAGGAGTGGAAGCGGGGCTCAGCCTCTGGAGGGTCTGCCGACGGGCGCTCTCCGGAGACCTCCGGGACGCTGCCCGCACCCGCTGAGCGACCGCGGTCGGCCTGAGAGCGGAGGGCCGGGCCTCCCAGCCCCCGACGGGCGGTGGAGCCAGGCGCGGTGGGGAGCACCGCCCCCAAAGGCCGAGGCGGGGTCTGCTGGGCTTCTCTCCATCGCCGGCCGCTGCTAGGAGCGCCCCTTCGCTCGCTCGTCCTGCCGCCGCGGTGCCCCCAATCCCGTACATGGCTGGTAAGTCTCCCTCCCGGCGGGCCCCCTCGCCCAGCCGCCGCCCCTCCGGAGCTCCGCCGCACAGCCAGCGCCGGGTAGGGAGGGTCGGTGCCGGCGGGCTCCTGCTGTGCCCGGGGCGCCGCTCCTCTGGCTGCTAGCGGTGGGCACCGAGCCAGGCAGAGCCTTCCTCCTCCTCCTCCTCTCCCTGCAGAGAGACGGGCGCTGGTCGTGCTGGCCCACCAGGAGCCGGGCTCCTTCAACCACGCCTTACACCGGGCGGCCGTCGAGGCGCTGGAGAGCGCCGGCTGGAGCGTGGCCGTCTCCGACCTCTACGCGCAGCGCTTCCAGCCGGTCCTGTCGCGCGCGGACTTCGCCGGTACCGACCCCCGCCCCGCCCTGCTCCCTGCCCGGCCGCTCTCTTTGGGCAGCGGCGCCCCCGCCGCCTCCTAACCTCCGCTCGCCCCCCGCAGGTGACCCCGACGACCCGCGCAACCTCAACTACGCGAAGGAGGCCGGGCTGGCCTGGAAGGAAGGCCGCCTCAGCAGCGACATCCTGGGCGAGGTGGAGAAGCTGGCAGCCGCCGACCTCGTCATTTTCCAGGTGGGCTCCCCGCGCCGGCCGCCCAAAGCCCGATCTCTGCCCCGCGTGGCTGCCGCCTCATCTCCCGACTGACGCTCCATCTCCCGACTGACGCTCCGGCGCAGTCCTGGCTTAGCCGGGGGAGCCGCCGAAGCCCCAGGGCAGAGCGCTTAGCCTTTCGGGTTGGGAGGGGGTCAGAGCCAGGCGAGCCAGGCCAGCCAGAGCTTCGCGACGCCCTGATGCCGCCCGGCTCTGCTTGCCTTCCAGTTTCCTCTGCATTGGTTTGGCCTCCCGGCCATTCTGAAAGGCTGGTTCGACCGGATCCTCATCCAGGGCTTTGCCTACTCCTACGGCGCTATGTACCACCAGGGGCCCTTCCGGGTAGGTGGCGAGGGGGGGGGGAGGAGGGCCGCCTAGGGCTGCTTGAAGGGAGCCTGGCCGCCTTGGCTGGGCAGGGTACCAGGAAGCAGTTGCACTCCCCACCCTAGAATGAAATGGGGGCCAGCAGGCGGGTATCCGCCGTGCGAAGCCAACTGGCATCAGCTGCTACCGCTTTCTGGCCATCCAAAAGGGCCCATCATGCTGGCCCCGAATCTCAGTGCCGTCTGTCGCTAGGGGACACATGGTAGACCCCCCTCCCCCCTTGGCTGGAGTTGGACCAGTCGGGCAGCAGTGGTGGTGACAGGACCCTGCCTGCCCTCTTTGCTTGTCTGCAGAAGAAGAAGGCCGTGCTGTCCTTCACCACAGGCGGGATGGGCTCCATGTACACCCCAGCGGGCATCAATGGAGACATTAACATCCTGCTCTGGCCGATACAGGTGAGGAAAGACGACCAGAGGCCCAATCTTAGCAAGAGCTCACTTCCGGGAATGATGGGGATATTGCTTAGTGTCTTGTTGAAATGCCGGCCTCAGGAGTGTCTCTTGCGTTTCCAAAGGCCAGAAAAATGTATGTGTAGGTGGTGGAATGCAGTCCAAAGTCCCAGGAGAGAGGGACTCCTTCCAAGAGCAAAGATACTTTCTGGTATGCAGGAAGAGGGCAAAGGTGGACACCTCAACCGCCAGCATTTCACAGGGCATTATCTAGTAGTTATGCAGTTGATTTAGTCTCTGGCAAGATTTCGGTTTATAGCCATATAAACTTTTCCAAAGTAACAGAACGGCCTTGCGCTGCTCTTGGCTCTGTGGATCTGGCAAGGCATTCAGGGTACTCTAGGCAAGCTTTATGGCCCTTTTGGTTCTCACCCATGCAGAGTGGCACCCTTCATTTCTGCGGCTTCCAAGTCTTGGCTCCCCAGATTGCTTTCAGCATCGGCCAGCACACTCCGGAGGACATCCGCTCCCAGATCCTGGAGGCCTGGAAGAGGAGACTGGCAGCCATTTGGGAAGAGAAACCCCTCAGCTTTGCCCCAAACAGCCTTTTTGAATTGAATTTTGCTAAGGGGTTTGTGCTGAAGAAAGATGTCCAGGAAGAGCAGGAAAAGGAGAAATACGGGCTGACTGTTGGCCAGCACCTGGGGAAGCCATTCCCACCAGACAGCCAGGTCAAGGCCCAGGAGAAGTAATTGTCCCATTGGGAAGCTGCGTAGGGCTGCGGTGGCCGGGAGCCCACTTCTCCCCCTCCCCTAGAAATTAGCAGGTGCAGGGAAAGGGGCCTTACCCGAGGGCCCAGCTAGGACAATGTCGGATCCTTCAGGCAGGTGTTCGACCCAGCTCTATTCTTTCTCTTGCTGGTGTAATTGGGGGCTTCAATTGCTTGAAGGGCTGCCCGCCGATGGGATCAGAGAAGTCTGCTAGCATTGCATCAGCATTCGCGTTGCCCAAAACCTGCGGGCCTTTTCTCTTTGCATATTTAGGGTGCTAAAGTCAGTGCCTGCTTTTTAAATCCCAAGTCCAGCTACTGAGACTAATCTGTCTGATGCTAGGTTGGAAGTGATCATTGCCCCTCCTTTTCTGTCTGTAAATGTTCTTGGTGAAATAAAACCATGAATATGTACATTGCACCAATGTTCTGTGGTTAATTTGCCAGACTGTGAAAGAATATTATGCACTCCACAATAGCTATAGGTAGTCCTCAATTTACAACAGTTCATTTAACGACTGTTCAAAGTTACGCCACTGAAAAAAAGTGACTTATGACAGCTTTTCACACGTATGACCATTGCAGCATCTCCAGGGTCATGTAATCAAAATTTGGATGTTTGGCAAGTGGTTCATATTTATGACAGTTGCAGTGTCCCGGGATCATGTGATCACCTTTTCCAACTTTCTGACAAGCAAAATCAATGGGGAATCTACATCCACTTAACAACCATGTTACTAGTTCTCAACAAATGCAATGATTCACTTAATAACGGTGGCAAGTTGTGAAATGGGGCAAACTCAATTAACAAATGTTTCACTTAGCAGCATAAAGTTTGGGCTCAATTGTGGTTGTAACTTGAGGACAACCTGTACTGCCATTTTCCAGATAAGCTGCTTACATCAAGGCAAATCGAGGTAACTTGATTCTCTTTCATTCACTCAGTGAGGTCTGTAGTTGTAGATTGCTTTAGAAATGGCCATCGGCCTTGCAGAAGAGACGTGAACAACTCAAAAAGCAGAGAAAAGCAAAGTCCCTTTAGTTGTGCGAGACACATCAGGTTGTTTGACTCAAAATGCAGAATTTAGAGGACACCAATGCAGAGGTGAGATTAGCACTTTGTATGGCCACTGTGATCACAACTAAAACCTCGGTGCCCAAACTGCATCTTGGGGCATTCCCATTTCTATTTCAACACATTATGGGTTGTCACGAGCATTTTTCAGTCTGCATTCCATAAAACAACAAAAAGTTCCATCTCTGTTAGCAGCTGCCACACTGAAAGGCAAATGCAGGCCAGGTTCAGAAGATCATCAAGTCTAGAGACTTTATTCCTGCATAAAGGTCCTTCCCCCACCCCACTTTGCCAAGACAGAAATCTGCATTCCTCCCAATGCAGGATAAGCATCCCCAGACAACTCCAAAATTTGTTGGGAATACCAAGTATGCAGCCCAAAGTGCCAGTCAGCTGGAGAAACTGAGTGCAACAGAAAAAACAAGGCTCTGGAATGAATAGGATGTTCGTGCGCTGAGCCTCTTCCTGCAGTCTCGTTGTTCTTCAGCTTCTGAGACTGAGAGGAAGGCACTTTGTAAAACTCAGAAAATTAATGCTATTAAATGGAAGATGTTGGAAAGAACAGCATAACAGATATACACTGTGAAATGAAAACTTTCAAAATTTTATTCTGGACTGCAGCTGTGTACAGAAATATAGTTGCAAGTATACAAATGTCCCAATAGAAGCAAAATATCTCTTTAATATCCAACAAGTTATCACAGAAGAGCTAAAAAAAATGCAAACGAAGTACCCCACCCCAGCCCCTTCAATAGAATAAATTGAAACTTGGTTATCAGTGCTCTGAGAAACCCACCGACACAAGCCAGGGATATACAAATGCACAATGGGCCAAATCAGGCTACATTCACATTGCAGGATCCGTAAGGGGCTGCTCTATGGCTGCTCAATCTCTATCCCACCCAAAGCAAAGCAGGAATGCGGAAAAGAAGAGGGAGGAAAGAAAGTAGCGGACGCTGGCAGAAGGCAAAGCCTGGAGCCTCCCTGTTTCCCATGATCCACGCAGCTTCCCTTGCAAGGGGACCAACACTCGGGAAGCGGGGGCAAAGAGATGCAGGGAGACCATCTCCAGCATTCACTAAGCTTTTGGCTCCAAAGAGACTCCATTCCCACGGAGTAGGCCTGACCCGCAAGTTGACAGAGCCGATTCTCAGCAGCCCAAATGAAGCAGCCTAAGCCAGCTGCTGCATTTACGGCATAGGGGGAAGGCAGGATCAGCCTGGTTATTGCTTCAGGACATGCAGAAGTCCAGCTGAAAAAGAATTTGGTGCTTTGGGAAACCGCCTGCTTACAATAGCTAAATCAGAAGCTGCTTGCAATGATTGGGGGCCACTCCCACAGTGCAGGAATGGATTGTGAAAATGTCAGGATTGGCAGAAATGGCAAAACTGACCTACAGTATTTAGTCGGAGGGAAAAAAAACTTTTTGGGAATGACTGAAAACCTTATGGACTTTTTGCTGAAAAAAGACACGAAACTATGGCTTATGGGTTTGAAGATTAAGCCAGGCTTGGACTAAATAAGGGACTGAGGGATTATACATTTTATTATATATCTAAGGAGGGATTATTAAACCAACCATCTGTTGAAAATAAGTCATTATATTCTTTTTTTATTTCTTGCGCTTTCTTTTTTTAAATTTCAATGTGCATTTATTCTACAGGTAATCCTCAATTTACGACCACAAGTGAGACCAGAATTTCCATTGCTAAGAATGGCAATTGTTAAGTGAATCACACCCGAGTTTGCCACCTTTGCTGCCACGGTTGTCAGGCCAATCACACAGTTAACTGACTCTGTCTTTCCCCACTGGCTCTGCTTGTCAGAAGGCAGCTGGGAAGATCTCAAACGGCCGTCCCTTGGCCCCGGGAGGCTGCAACCAGCAGCTATGCAAGTGCTGGAATTTCGATCACGTGAGCACGGGGAGGCTGTAACAATTGTGTGAGGATCAGTTGAAATCACTTTTTTCAGTATTGTTGTAACTTCGGTCACTAAATGAAAGGATGTAAGTCAAGGACTACCTGTATGGGAAAATTCTTAGTATAAACTTTAGTAAAGGGGATGTACTGTATTTTAAAAGACTACACTTCCTTTTGAACTTTAATCTTCTTCCTGGGGCTTGTAACCACGAAGCCTTACTTAATTCTACAAATGAATTCCCTAATCCCTTTAGCTTTAGCTAGGGAGTTTGACGTAAAAGGCAGGGACTGTCTCCCATGACAAAAGATTGATCCTTCTTCCCCATCAGCCTTCTCAGGCTTCCGTGTCCCTCACATTCCTCGTGCCGGTGCCCTGAAAATAGTGAGGTGGGAAATGCAGCCTTTGTGCAGAAACGCAGCAAGTTCCAGCAACCATGCTCTGTTGCCGAAGCAGCCAGGTGCAGGGCTTGCCAAGGGAAGCTCTGCTTACTCCGTTCCCTTTGCCCACAGAAAGCAGGAGCAAAAATGTAGGACCAGCCTCTGCCAGCTACTGAGCAGCCCCTTTGCTCCAAAAAAGATACATTTGGTAACCAAATCACATCTTCAAAATGTTGCACATTTAAATATTGACCTAAACTGGACCAAGGAAAAGTAAAAACCGACCAAGAAAGTATCAATGTCACCATTTTGCACAAGCAGTAGATGCTGAAGTTGCAGGAAGTGGCAAGGAGGATCAGCAGCTCCCTGGGCAGAACCTCAGTTCAATGAAGGATTGGTCCCGGGTGTCTCAGCATTGGCCCCAAGCAGCTCACCAGACTGCCCCTGCTCATCCCCCCGGCACCCTTCAGACAGGACAGGGGACCTCTCAACAAGGAACTGACCTCAGACTGTGACCCCCCCCCCACACACACACAAAAAGCAAACTGGCTTGGGGACTTTTGCACTCTCCTTACTGCCTCCCCTGAGCATGTGTGCATCTCTTTCTCAGCATCAGAATTAGGTTGAAGGAATCGATAGGATTTACAAAAGAGGGAAAGCAGAAGGTATTAGTGTTATAAATTAAAAAGCCCGCAAAAATGTTAGACATTAACAGAGAATAAAAGCGGAATCCAATCCCAGCTTTAAGAGGTCACCCCGAGGGACTCCTCTGCCAAGTACCCCCGCAGCAGGAGAGCCATCCCTCAGGCATGAAGCTGCCTTCATGGCCGGCCAGCACTGATGGAATGGCCAGAGACAAAGAAGAAACACCTGCCACAAAAATTACAGAAATACTCCATGAAGATTTAACAAACCCGTCCCCTTTCCCCCATAACCAGACGCTATGTGGTGGGAGAAGAGGCTATAGACTCACACGTTTGCCACAAAAATCTGTGGCAAGAATATATGTGTGTGAACATATGTGTGTATTATATATATATACATATATACATATGCATATGCATATATACATATATATACACACACACACACACACACACATATATATATATATGCGCCAATGTACTCATCTAGTACAAATAGCAAAATAGTTTATCATTTACTAAATACAAAATAGAGCTTTCCAAAAAATGAAACACACATTAGATATAAACCATCCAAAACTTGAACGACTGAAAACTGTATTCAAAATTAAATGACCTCGAATAGGTCTCTTTCTGAAAAGTTCCCTTCATATCGGCCAAAGAGCCTGTACTACTGAAAACGTCGTAACCCAAACTTCTTGGGACAGAACACACGGACCACTAACAGAAGAGACGGACTGACACAGCATAAGAAAGAAGCCCCACATAGGGGCGCACAAGGGAGACCGGTGACATTCTTCTCAACACAGAAGACAAGCAGCCGAGACATACTCACAACAGCCCCCCAGGTCAGCCAGAGCTGCGCAGGGAGACCCTGGAGTGGCAGGCGCCCCACGCAGTGGTGGATGCGCAAGAGACCTGGAGGGGGCTGCAGGAGGTGAGCCCCAGGAGAGTCTGCTAGGATCACGCAGTCTGGACCGCGCTGGCCTTTTATCAAACGCCTGTGGCAGGAACGAGGCTGCTCCTCCGCCTTTGAGTTCCAAGGGGAGCTTAGAGAAGGCCCCCTGTTCCCAGCATGGAGCCTCCGTCTCCCAGCAATAGCAATGGTGTCAAAAGCAACCTAAACTCTACTCTTCCTTCCATTCTAAATCTTGCCTTGCATTCATCACAAAACATTTTTTTATGGTTTTCTGGTCCTCCGAAAAGTTAATTCTGTATATGACAGAATATTTAAATAGGAGGGTGGGAAACTCCAGTGAGAAGCTTTAAGAAGAGTCAGCCACCGTTTGATCAAAGTAGACTCCGAAAAGAGCCCTGTTCTTTAGAGCAGCAACTGGTTCCTTCTGAGAAGGGAGAACAGCAGAGCACTTGCGCCTAGCTCTCAGCAAGCCATGGCCCTGATCCGAGGCTGCCTTCTCTGCAAGGCCCCCCTGGTGCCCTTCAAACCGCTCCCACCACTCTGATGGGACACCAGCTGCTGCTTCTGAGCCCAATCCAGACATGCACATTCACCACCCGACACGTGCAGCATCAAGCCATGATCCTGGGTGGGATTCACAGGGTACACAGAAGACTTGTGCCATACCGCTCAAGCCGCATTTTTCAATGGAAACCATTCCCATACTTAGCCACAAATCACAGGAAGCCATCGAATGACTGAGGACACAGGAAATGCGCCCAAAGAATCGTAAAAACCAGAAAAAGAATGGGAGAGGGAGAGCCCAATGTTCTTGCTTTGTGCTGACACGTGACAGCCACACTCTGCATCTCTCACAGAATTGGGGATGGGGAAAACAGTCCAGCCCACACCTGGCTAACACAAAACCTGGCTTTGTCCCCCACTTCAGCAGAACTTCCAGAGTGGTGGTCTTCCAAAGCAAGGATGAAGATGTTGCTTTACGCCATCTTTCAATAGAGAAGAGTTAACGCTACTTTGCTAAACTCCAGAATCACCAGAGCTAATGCAGTCTGTCCAGTGCGCGATTTCTGAATGAAAGAAAGAAAACAAAAAGACATTTATCAATAACACAAAGACTCACCCTCCCTCCCTCATGTTCAGCAGCCTTCAACAACAGGGGTTTCTCCATGAAAAGATATTCAGCGAAAGGCTGTCATCAGATTAAAAGTGGGTACAACCCAGCACTCTTAAGGGCTCACGTTGAAGTCCCTATGATGGCAGTCACTCCATTCTTCTCTAGGCTTATTGCTTTCACAGACTCCTGTCTGGGAAGTCCATGAGAAGGTAAACAGGACAAAACACCAGCAGCCTCACGAGAGCTGCTTCTATCTGCTCTGGCTCCGGTGCCAGCTGGGCAGATCCTGCCACCCTGTGATGAGTGAGATAGTAGCTGGCGATTCAATCTGGGATTCTTTGGAGCTTGTGGAGCAAAGCTGTGAGATCTGCTACCTGTATATTAGAGTGGTGATCCTCCTGGCTAAGCAGCCTAGATTGATTTATTTATTTGTAAAATTTGTTAGCTGTCCAACTTACCACAAGGCAACTCTGAGTGGCTTACAATATGAACAGATAAAACTATACAAAACTTAATGATATAAATACAATACTATAAAAATAATTAACCTAGCTATAAGATGGAGAGGGACGAGAAGGTGGTGGGAGCTTTTGTTAATCTATTAACCACCCCCAACATTGAAGCCCCCCTTTAGAACCCCATGCCAAAAGTCAGCAGGGTTGGCGCCAACCTCACTTTGGGGGACAAGACTTTCCAAAGGGCAGGCGTAACAGCAGAGAAGGCTCTTCTCCTGGACCCCAATAGCCAGAATACCCTGGCCGATGAGCCCAGCGCATACCTCCTCTGCCAGCACAGGTGGGGTGGGCCAATCCCACTGGGATGAGATGGTCCTTCCAGTAGCCTAAATTCAAGCAGCAATCAATGCTTCTCTGCGGCTTTGAAAGAGGCAGCAATGCGCCCCTCCTGAAGACGCATTTTGGGGGAAAGGCTGCAAAGGATGGGAGGAAAGTAAATCAATGACCGAAGAGGATGCAGTTGATCAGGATCCCTTTCACTCTGGATTGGGGCCCAATTCACAGATGGAATAGGCATTGGTAACTCCCCCCACAGTATCTCTTCTGGGCGCTCACTAGGAAGCACCTCAAGGAAGAGGGTCCGGGGCCTTAAAACATTTTCAATAATATGTTTTTACCCTAAATAGTATTAGAGATGCTTTTCTGGAATCTGCAACTTTTTTTCCTTGAGTTCATTGTGTGGGCCTTGCAAGTGCCTTGTTCTGATTGAAGGCGACCATTATAGCTACGGGGGCTGCATTTCTGGCTGCATTTGGGGGTTTTGTTCTTGTTTCTGTTATCCCTTGCTCTAAAGTGCCCAGACGTAATTAGTCAGAGTTGATGTGGCTAATAATGTTAAATCAATCAAATAAATAAGTGCTGAAGTTAACGTGGCAGTGCTAGAGAGTGCCTTTTTTAATAACTCATTCAGCTTGGCAGAATTTCAACTCTGCCTTGAGTTTTTAAAGGAACAAGTGTCTAGCAGTAATGACTAAGATGATGTATTATGGCCAAGACACTCCATCCACACAGTTTTCTAAGCAAAATCATTCAGTGGTAACCAGCACCTTTGGATACAGAGTTGCCTTTCCCTCCAAAGAACCAAAAAACAAGTGACTGATTCAAGAATTAGGCCTGTGCTCAACCAGCTCACAAGATGAACACTAATCCCATCTCCTGTCCAGAGAAACAACAGTTGCACAGAGAATGCTACAAGCTCTCCAATTTCATTAATCAAACGAAAAACTTCTGCAGGCCAAGAAAAGATCCTGGCTTACCTCACTTGTTAGAAGGAGCCAGCCATGGTATTGTTCCCCTGATTTTGTAGGGATACAAGCAAGTCATCGATCTTCTTCATATTCTGATTGGTGGTCATTGCAGAAGAAATCTGAGGACTCTCTGACATTTGCTGGGACAGGAGAGCCGTGACAGATGGCTGTGCCTCATTCTGTGCTTGGCTGAGGGTCATCATCTGCTCTGACACGGAACCTGGTCCAGATGTTAACAGCTGGCCACAACCTGCTGAAGAAACAAGGTTCCAACAACACATCCAGATCAAGGGTGATGACCGACACGGTCTTGCAAGCATCACCCAGAGCCAAGTGCAAACTTGCCGAGCAGGGAGAACTAAGCAGAATCATGCATTTGAATGCCAGTTTCAACCCAAGTAGTTACAATGCCCATGAAACCCCACAGCATTTTGGTCTGCATTAATTCTGTATTTGTTTTCATAGCTTAGGTACGTAAAACAGCAGACCAGCAAGGAAAATCTAATGCTCTCTACACTCAGACTTACTGTCTTGGATGCCAAAGAGGAATATCCCAGAAGTCTGTGGGGATGAAGTGGAAGAGTTCTGCAGCTGGTTGATGGCACTTCCAGCAGATGCATTGTGAAACAAAGAGGCTGCCTGCTGCTGCTGCTGCTGCTGCTGAGGGGGCGATGAGGCATCCTGGATATTGGGCAGGTTGCTCTGTGGGGAGTACAGGGAGGGTTGCTGCAACTCCTGCTGGCTCATATTGCTCTGCAAGGCAGACATGGAAGCCGATGATAGGAAGAGGGTGACCGGCTGCTCCTGAGGGCTGGGGGATCCCTGGACCAGCTGGATCTGGGGGGAGCTGTGGAATAAGCTTGGCGGCGGCTGTGGTGGCTCAGCTTGGGTGGAGCCTGGACTCTGGCCCTGGAACTGCATGGGCTGCTGCTCTTGGCTCCTCGGGGCCAGGCTACTCTGGGGGTGGAAGAGAGGCTGGCTCTGCTGCTGCTCCTGGCTGCTCATGGCGCTGGGATTGGAGCTGAACAGCAGCGTTGGCTTCTGAGAGGCCAAGGGGCCCAAGGTGTTCTGACTGCTGAAGCACATATTCTGCTGCTGCTGCTGCTGCTCTTGGGTGGAGGCACTATTCTGAAGAGCCACCAGTGAATGCTGAGCTTGGAAAATGCCCCCCTGTTGGTTGGGAGGCACTCCAGAGGGAGGGAGGGGCCCCAGAGTTACTTGGGCCTGGAAGAGGCCCTGATGCGCCGACTGGTGCTGCTCCTGGGTGAGCAGAGGGCCTTGGAGGTGGGGCTGCTGGAAGGAGGGTTGCTGCTCAGTCCTGGCCGGGCCTTGCAAGGGAGAAAGAGAGCTTTGTGTGGCAAAGAATGGCATCTGCTCCTCCGGGACAACGGAGGAGCCCAAAGCATTCTGGGAGAGAAACAGGCTGCCCGCCTGCTGGTCCGGAACAACTCCTAGGCTGCCCCGGGAGTGAAACATGGGCTGCTGCAGCTGTTCAGCAGAAGAGGCTGCGTTCTGGCTGTGGAAAAGAGAGCTGGGGGTCTCCTGAGAGATGCTCTGGGTGTCCCCGATGGGGCTCTGAGAGTGGAACAGCTGAGGCTGGGAGTGGGCAGCCGGGGGCAAGAAACTGCCCGCCTGGAGAGAGAGCATCTCTCCACTCTGCTGGAAGAGCCCCCCGCCCTGCTGCTGGCCTCCGGTGCCTTGAACGGCAGCCATCATGTCCTCCGAGGAAGGAAAAAGAGCAACCTGGGCCTGGCTCTCCCCACTGCGTTGCATTTGGACCATCGCCTGAAACACGGTGCTCTGCATCTGTTTGGCTTGTCCTGAAGCTTCTTTGCCGTCCACAGAGCTCGAAGCAGGGAACATGGCAGGGCCGCCGGTGGGCACCTGCTCCTGCTGCTGCTGCCCTGGAGTACCCGCGTCATTGCTTGGGACGCTGGTGGGAGAGAACAGCTCACACTGCATTTGCATGTCTTCGCTTGCCGACAGCCCACCTATCAAATGAGAAGTTGGTGGGTACACCGGAGACTGCTGGATGCTTCCATTTCCCGAGGAGGAGGAGGAGGAGGAGGAGGAGGAAGAGGAGGAGGAGGAAGAGGAGGCGAACAAGTCAGATGGCATGCGGCTGGGAGCCTGGCAAAGGCCTTGCTGCATGTCAATCACCATCGCAGCAGACGTCTCCATTGCTTGCGCCTGCTGCTGGCCAGCCATCGGAGTCTCCGGCTGTGGGCGCATGGTCTCGGTTCGGCTGGGGAGAAGCTCTTCTGCCCTTGAATGAAGGGTGTCCGATGAAGAAAAGATGCCCTGGTTGACCCCGTTCTGGATTTGGCTAACCTGCTGGAAAATGCCTACGCTGAGCTGCTCTTGAACATCCTCGCTCTCGGAGCCTGAAAAGAGGACCGAGGACAGCTGCTGCTGAGCCTCCAGGACTTGCTGAACCAGGTCACTGTTTCGGCTGCTGTTCCCGCTGGCGCTGCCACCGGGGCTGGACCGAAAACTCCCGGCCTGCAGCTGCTGGATTGTGCTCTGAAGCTGGCTCACCCCACCAGCCGAGAACATGCTCGATGAGATCTGCTGCTGCAGTGCCTGGCTGGACTCCTGAAGGGAAGGCGGCGGTTGGGGGCTGTCCGCTAGCTGGGACAAAGCCATGGCTGCGCTGTCTGACTGCAAAGCCTCTCTGGAGGAAGGCTCCCTCAAGGGGAACTGGGGGGCCTGCTGCAGGAGGGTGTCACTGCTCTGCAGCTGGCTCGAAGCAGAGGTGGCTGGAAAGCCGCCAGACTGCACCATGTCCGGAGCCTGAAGGGTAGGCCTGGCCTCAGGAGGATACTTTGGTTGCAGGGGCTGCTTTTCACTCTCTGGAGCTAAATGAGAAGCAGAAGGGGAGAAAGTGCCGTTCCCCAAGATGCTGGATATGGTGGTCTCCAAAGTTGTTTGAGATTGCCCAATGGCGCTGGTTGTCTGAAGAGAAACATGCACACACAGCGGTAAGATTTAACATTTTCACTTTTCTCTGCCTGACCATAGTTCAAAACTATCCTGAACTCTACATTATATACTTTCCACTGAAAATTTGTAGAAATCCATTCCTTACACCATTAACTTGCATAGTTATGACCATTAATTTGCATTGTTATGAAGGAGGTTATGTATTGTTTCATCAGAATGGATTATAATAATGTGTTAAAACTACAGTCAGAAGACATAAAGCTTTTTTCCCAGGTGATTTTGCTAGAATGCCAACAGTTCTTCTGGTGGGCAAAACTGTTTAATACGTGAGTTTTTCTATGCCACTTTAGTTTTAAAAGGACGCTATATTATTTACAACAAAGGAAAAATTTCATTTCAGTTAAATTCCTTATATCTATTGGAAAAAGTGAAAGAAATATTTTAGTACCACCAAAGCTGTATCATTAGATATCAAACAACATTTGATGTCAAGCAAATGTCCTAAATAAAATCTTGATAATTTTCTTCTTTTCTTATAAAAGACATATGCCCAGAATCAACTGCTTACATTAAAGGCAGGAAGAGACATTTTCTCGGCCACAAGTTCCATTGGCGCAGCCTCTTCATTCTTAATGATACTGTTTGGCCTGAGAGGAGTTACCAAGGCACCGGGGAGAAGATTGACTTGGTCCAGCTTGCAGCCATTGGAGCTCGCTGCAGGAGACAAAGAGCAGAATTCACTCCCTAAGTCAGCCCCAGGAGGATGACACTCAAAAATGCAGCATCTAATAGAGAGAAGAGAACCTGATAACCTTCCCTGGCAAGTCCTGGCTGTGCACTCATCTGTATCTGCAGTAAAAGACACTCCTGAGGGCCAAGGTCAACCCAAGTGGCTGCTACACACACAGACACCTGTGGCACTCTTGAGGACTGACACAGCACAAACACCTTAGCCTGCTTGATAGGCCAGGTAATCTCTGGCCTACTAAAGCTTGTTTATTACATATATATCTCACCACAGTAAAAACCATTCTCAGAGTTAAGTATATTAGAGGTTCACGAGACTTTACAGTGAATTTTCGGAAGTCAGCCGGGAAACAGACCATAGGAGAAATAACACATCAACGGAAAACATCTGCAGCCCTAAAGTTCCCGAATAAGCCACTCAATTGTGATGGCCATTTTTCAATGTGATGTCCTCAGCAGTTTTGCGAAGTCTTCGGCTAAGGTGATAAGAAAGGCTGCGGCTGAGAATTACCTTTGGCTGCATCTTCAAAAGAGCAGGGCTGGGTTGGGCTGGATATTTCCTGCTTCACGTTCACATTCAGAGTCTGAGCTGCTGCTGAAGAAACGGAACGTTCAGGAGAGATGTAAGCAAGGAAATTATACTTTTTCAGATCAACAATAAGCACAAGTCACACATTTCAAGAACGAAAGGCCAACGATTGAAACATTCAGCACAGCTCTCTGAAATCTGTGGTAGTTGCACTAAGTCTTTCTCAAACTGCAAGCACTGCCCAGGATTTCCTCAGACCAATGATTCATGTTCCCTAAGAAGTTCACTGGCCAAGCGGTGCAAACTTTAACCAAGACCCCAAACCCTGCAAATATTGTGCTTTTTACATACATGTATCTGGAGTGTATGTAAATTGTTGTATATCATGTGATCTCCCAGCATTGGTCATGACAAAAATCCCAACAGAAACAGGTGTAGTTATTTGCTGGTCATGATAAGGTGGCACCTTCACAATTAGATGATTCTGAAAGGGAAAAAAATGGCAAGATATCAACGGCCTCCAGTCTCTGATATCTGACGTAAGAAAATCTAGATGTTTATCAGTAAGGGCCGGCTGTTCCTGTTCCTAGCTCTCCTTCATTTCAGAAATCTGACATACAAACAAAAACTTGCTGGTGACTTCCTTTGCTAAAATTTATCAAAGGGGGGAACAGGGGGAAAGGCGGAGGACTAAAACAAACTCCGCTACCTCTACTGAGCTCTTAAAGGCAAGTAAGTACATTGGCACTCAATCACACAAATTCTGAACATGAAGAACTCTGACTTTCCAAGCTGAGCAAAACTTCCACCAAAGAGTCCCAATCCTAACAACCGTGGAGGAGGAGGAATGGTGGCTCCCTATCCAAGACCTGCCCTGTTCTTTGGACTCAGAGAACTACCAGTTTCCTGACAGCTGTTTCTGTGAGGACATCAGAGCCCAATCCTTCTCTTCCACCACAGAAGTCAAGAGGATTTCATTTAGGTATGTATGCCTTGATGTTCAAACATATAGCTTTACAGCTGTGTGGTTCCCTAGAGTAGCCTCAAGGAGCTGTGGTGGTGCAGTAGCGAGAATGCATTATTGCAGGCTGACTCTGCCCACTGCCAATAGTTCGATTCTGACTGGCACAAGGCTGACTCTGCCTTCCATCCTTCCGAGGTCAGTAAATGAGGACCCAGATTATTGGGGGCAAGAGGCTGACTCTGTCAACCGCTAAGAGGGCTGTAAAGCACTGTGAAGTGGGATACAAGTCGAATGGCTATTGCTAGAGAAATCGCTGGCCTTCCTGAAGAACAAGGGCTACAAAATAATGTTACTTTGGATCTTAGATCTTTGACCTGAATACAGATTTACTGCAAGATTTGTTTAAAGATAACAATGGACCACCGTAGGTGAAATTACCATTTTGAGACTGACATCTTATCACAGCTGGAACTAGGACTCCCAAATGGCCAAATTCAAAAAAGTTGGAGTGGCTTCCATACAAAAGAGAAGAAGAAATGAAATGCACAGCAATTTTGCAATTTAAGGAAGGATTGGGAAAGAGAGAAAAATAAGCAAAAGGCTGTAGTGGAAAAGAAGCTCACCTATAAGCAACTTACAAAAATAGCACTCCTATCTGATACTACTTTTTCCTCCAATTCTGTTTGCCTTAAAGATCTGAATTCAGATTATTGCTCTCACCAGTCTTAATTTACATTCATCCATAAAGCTTCCAGAGTTTTCAGAAAATGTATCCTAAAATGCATGTGCATGCCTATCTGAACCTGCCTTTCAAAACATATCATAAAATGGGATCGTCTGAATAGTAATGCCTACAATAATATTCTCAAGATCAAATGGATAATTACATCCCTAAGGAATGCTGTGGTGGTAAGTACCTGATGAAACAGCTCCATGTCAATTTCTGCCTCAGCTTTCCAGGAGCTTTCATCTGTTTGAAAGCAAGGCAGAAAGTTGTTATGCAAAGGCACCAGTCAGCTGTCGAGGAAGTCACAGCCCTCAAGCTGGCAGTTCCAGTCCTCCTGGAGCTTCATTTGCCCACCCGCGGCACATACACCTTGCTACCCACCAGAGATGTGCTCTTGGAAGATCACTTTGGTTCCCTTCAGAAAATTCTTCCCAATCAAAAAGACCTCCTCTTCTCCTTTCACTGAACAGCTATGCAGGCTTTTCTTGAGGATCTCCGGCACGCCTGCAGGTTGGGCTACGTCAAGAAGAAAAGGAGATTTAACTGAAAATATCCACACACAATCAGCTATAACCCCAAGGTCTCCAACAGCCTATATGTGAAAAGGACAAATGCTATGAAAAGCTTAAGCAAAAGTCAGATTCAAAAAGTAAGACTCCTTTTTCCTTTTGCAGGAGAAAGTACAGCAGTTTCCTCCTCTGGCAACTCATGGCCAGCCATCGCCATTTTCAGAATGGCACACACTTATGAGCTGAGGTCCTAATGTAATATCCAAATTCTGTCTGTCCATGTTTTATTCTTCATGTCACTAAAATAGATCATTTTATGCAGATTCTCCTAGGTTCTGTTTCTGTAAATACTAAAAATAGCTTACGGTTTTGTTTTTGTAAAGTTTCATCCTCTGCAGATAAGCAGGATAGCTCAACAAGTAAGGGGGCTTTTGGTCATTAGGGGCCCTGCCCCACAGATCGACTTTGCCACTTACTGCACAGAACAGGCGAGGACGGAGTCTGCAACGTTAGAACAGAACCGTCTTTCCGCGGGATGCTGACACGGAAAACCAGTCTGGCTCGGGTGCTTTTTTTCTTAGAACCAGCAAGGCCTATTCGGGCTTCGACATCCGCATTCCTCAACTTCAGAATTCCAACACAGTCCACCCTAGCAACACAGGATTAATTTTTGCATTATTTTAGTCCTGCCAACGCATGGGAAGTGGCAAGCTTTTTAAGAGACGCAACAGGTCTGCAGTGACAACAGAAGCAACCACCAAATCATCACATTTCAATGCCCTGTAGCTGTGGTGGTAAGAAAGCTGAGCTGTCCAGAGGATCAAGCATTCAAGCAGGGGCTGGTTCCATGGAGAAAAACCTTTCTCCCGAATGGTATGGCCCGGTTGCTGGCATTCCACAGCCTGGTACCAATCCACGGACAAGGTTGACTCAGCCTTCCATCCTTCCGAGGTAGGTAAAATGAGGACCCGGATTGTGGGGGCAATATTCTGAGGT
>JANHFL010007271.1:41270-52137 GCA_032468155.1 Oxyrhabdium leporinum | reverse complement strand
CCTCCAGGTGCAGGTTGACATGTCCTGGACTCTATGGGGAGGAATGCTGTTGTGTCTAATATCCCCAGCTCCGTGTGAACATCGCCCCTCTCATTTTCCTAGGCACTAATTGTGGTAGCCGGAGAGGCCTTCTACAAATGTGGCTCCCAGGGCTGACATATACTATGTTAATTCCAGTTTAGCACTGCACTTCTTCTGTAAAATAAGTCAGGAAGTTGTTTGCACTTTCATAGCCCAGAATTTTTTCATGTTGCCCCAAGAATATGGGAATACATGATACTGCTAGAATGTTTATACTGATATAGTAAAAATTGATAGGTAAAATCTTGAATATTCAATGTTAATACCATATACCTAGGACAGTACACAAAGAAAGATATTCACAGTGGCTGCTACAAAATTATAGGAATCTATTCCTTTGGAAGTGCAAAATGTCTAATAAAGGCGATAATAATTTTGAAGAACTAGGGAAGACTCAACCCTGATGTTTTTGAAACAGTCCTTGAAAAACTGAAAAAGACTGAAAGAGGCAGGAATGCACCCCTTAATTAAATTGAAACATAAATTTACACCTTCTCTGCTGAGTTCTGTTCAAATCAGAAGCAGTTATTGTAATCCCATCCAGTACCAGTGAAAAAAGATTGATGGAAATTGGCTGGCAGTGTGGTAGGCAACACCTGCCAATAACCACATCTTTTGAAATAGACAAAAAGATCATTTGCATCTTGAAAATGTATGCCAATTGCTGATCTCTGTTATCCTCCCTCCAGGTAAAATGGCACATAGCCATGACTGTCATGAATTACATTTACTTTCTTTTAGCCATTTGCTGGCATTTCTGCTCTACACACTGCCCAGATCTTTCATGAACTTCTATGCATGCTTATTAAACTCTCTCCTCGCAGGAATGGCTACTTGAAAATGAGACAAAGTAAAAAACAAATTTCAAACAATTAGCTGTTTGGTAATAGTATGAAAGAAATCTTGATATAAATTATATTAGCAAAGAAGGAACCCAAAAAATGGAAACCTTCACCCACTCATGGGAAGTGAGTCATATTTTAGAGCATGAGTAACACCCACACTAACTTCTTTTCCCTCCTTAGATAACAAAAGACAGAGACCCCTAATGATAGGTAAGCTTAGCAAGCAGATGGCTTGAAGGCTGGCTTTTAAATGTGTAGGGTTCGTGCAATCTGCTAGAAGGAGATTACACCTACTATGCAGAAGGCATAGATGTAGATGGTATTTTTCTTGCCTGCTTTTGGGATTAAAGCTTTGTCCAAAATCAAATGAAAAGTAATGATTCCTGTATGAAAAGCATTCCTAACACAAAGTGATTTTAGACTGGAAATTAAAGTGAGCAAATAACATGACAAAACATTGCTAGAATGCAAACATCATGGACATTTATATTTTATTGTTACAGGTTAGATGGAAAGTATATACTTCTTGGTAGACAGCATTGTGACTGAAACCACAATGTCAGCACTGCACCAGATATTCAGGATTAGGCCCACCAACAAACTGCCACATCTACTTAGATACCTAGTAGCTTCAACCATTCCTTTACTGAGTTGTAATCATGTGATATACAGGTAGTCCTCAACTTAGAGCCACAATTGAGCCAAATAATTATGTTGCTAAGTGAGAATTTTGTTAAGTGAGTTTTGCCCTATTTTATGACTTTTCTTGCCACATTTATTAAGTGAATCACTGCAGTTTTTAAATTAGTAACATGGTTGTTAATTGAATCTGGTTTCCTCATTGACTTTGCTTGTCAGAAGGTTGCAAAAGTTGATCAGGACACTACAACCGTCATAAATGTGAGTCGATTGTCAAGCATCCAAATGTAAATCACATGACCATGGGGATGCTGCAATACTTTAATGGACTCATAAGTGTGAAAAATGGTCATAAGTCACTTTCCAGTGCCGTTGTAACTTCAAACGGTCACTAAGTGAACTGTTATAAGTTGAGGACTATCTATAGAGCACTATTCAGATATAGTGCCCTACTTCAGTTTACATAACACAAAATAATTTCTTTCTATTCAAGTAGCTAAAAATATGACATAAAAGAGGCAATATTAAGAAAATAGTAGGAAAATAGTTCAGCCTTCCAGGACATTGTGTTGCTGAGTTTGGTAACATGTAGTAGAAATGATATAAAGATTCTAAGGTAAAGTTATTAAATTCAATTTCAATTCAATTCTGTGCAATACATAGCTACAAAGTTAATATTAAGTCGGGTGTGAATAGTTTGCTTATTTGTTACTTGGTTCTGCTATCTTGGCTCTGAGTAGAAATGTCAGGGAGATACTTGTGCTCATTGCATTTCATAAACTTTTGGCTCCACTCTAACTATACACATTGCCAATTCAGGTAATACTTCATGTACTAAACAGTAACATTCTAGTTTATTTTCTCCTCATTTTTAGTCTGCCTTAGGCTGTTTTTAGTCCAGGCTGTTTTATTTTATCCAGGCTCTTAATGGACTTAATTAATATTATATGTTGTAGGCCAGCCAGAGGGTTGGAGTGGATAGCTACAATAAATTTAATAAAATAATAATATAGTCTTTAAGAGCATCAATGATTACTAGAAAACTCTCAAATTTCAAATTTTTACTGAGATTGGATATAAGAATAGAATTTTGCACATTTGCTTCTAGTAGTAACATTTTTGACAGGTGTTTCACAAGTTGATGGGTGCTACTCTAGACTGCCCAAGAGTAGACAGTAAGCCAATATTGCAGAGGTTAGCATTAAAGTAAATCTAAATCAGTCCCATAATGCAGACCATTACTATCCAATCTCCTGGTTCTTGCTCTAAGTACTACCAATTTATCACTGAGAAGCCAGCTCACCCTGGTCCACAGGTATGGCAGGGACATCCTTAGAGGATGGAGAGATGCATATAATTTGGTTCCCCAGAACCTGGCCTTCTACTTCAGTGAGGTTTCCAAATACACAAATTATGCCAGGTGACAGGTCCGGAGCATCATTCACCAGCAAACTGAGCTACGGAAAAAAATGAAGAGAAGAGGCATAAAATAGAAGGCAGTATGTATATTTCTTTCTATACTTCAAGGCCACCACAGCAAAATGTTTAAACTTTTTTTTAAAGTCATTATATTTCAGTTGCAATTGTTTCACTGACCTAATACCACAGTCACACAGTCTAGCGGCTAAAGCACCAGGGTAGATACCAGGAAATTGTGAGCTCTAATCCTGCCTTGGTTTGAAAGTTGACTGGGTAGCTTTGGGTCAGTAACTCTCTCTCAGCCCAATTTATTTCACAGGGTTGTTGTGGAGAAAATAGTATTAGGTATGTTTGCCATCTTGAGTTATTTATAAAAAATAATAAAGACAGGATATAAATAAATAAGTTGAGGCGACATTTCTATCATAGCATGAAAGTACAAGGCTTAGCAACTTCTTCACTTTTAGTTGGGAAACTCTTGCAGGTGAATTCTTGGTTGAAATTAATGAACAAAATGAAGGTGGATCAATAAAACATTTTCTTGGGGCCTATCCTCACAAATGCCTCCAGTCAGTATACTGTAAAGTCTTGATATACCAGACCATTTGGGAAAAGGATTAGTTATTAAATCTGAATTGATGTAATTTGCCCATAATTACATAATTAACATTTTACCATCATTTGTGCCCATTTACCTCATTAGCATATACAGAATGTGTTATACAGAACTTGGCATGATTTAGTTGTTTGCACCCCAAAATGAATGCCCCCAAACCCATTCACAATGGTATGCAAAAAGCTAATCAGAATTGGCTTATTAATGGACACCTCAAAGCATTGTACTTACAGCTGAAAGTTAACATGGAATAATTCAAACTGTTTTTCTATGAAATGGCTAGTAAATAGTCTTGCTTCTGAAAAAACAATGTAATCATAAAATGGAAAAGAAAATAGCTTGCTTTGAGAGTTATTTGCTTTTTTACACTCTCAAACATCAATGAAAACCAGAATATACTGTATTCTTTTTCAATTTTTTTCCTTTTAGAATTCCTCAAACTAGGTCTCATTTTAAAAATGTACAAATGGGAAAACTAGAATATTTGCACTTCATTAAAAGATAACACTTCCAAAATATGCATACCAGAGGAAGTAGGTTTTTTTTAACAAGTTACAGTCAAGGAAAAATACACCAAAACACAAAACAAAATTAGATTTCTTAAAATCTAAAAAAGCCCAAATTTATAATATTGTGAAAAATGTTACTGAGATTATTTCATTCTGCATTATAGGTCGTCCTCATTTAATAATCACAGCCTCTCTTGCTAAGAAAAACATCACATGATCACATCACATGATCACATCACATGATCACAGAACTGATGGTGTCAGTTCTGCTGCAGGTGTTAAGTAACTCACCTGCAATCATTAAACAATATACCAGACAACTTCTCCATTGACTTTGCCTGTCAAAAGCTGACTGTGAATTATGCAAATGGCAGGCATTAAGTAACAACTATCTGTATAATTATACAAAGCTAAGGCAGGAAATGTTAGATAAAATTACTTGAGTGGTACTATTCAAGACTAGAGGTGAGCACATCCTCTTAGCAATAGAGATTATGAACATAAGAAGCAAGCAATTACCTGCCTTGGCTACCTACCGGAAGGCTATGCTCAGAAACTGGGATGCTGCTAGGTTGAACAATGACACTCATACACTGGTTGATGCTGGCTGCAAATCGGAAAGGTTCATTCGCTCTCGTGCATTTGTCTCTCCGTGAACATCTGAAAGCAAGTTTGTAGGACAGTGTAAATATATAATGGGTACATCCAAAGTTATATGTATAGTCTAATATTAGATAATACTAGAAAAATGATTACATTTATAGAACAATTGATCTTCTACCAGGACTTTATGATATACGCTGTGTTTCTTCTAGGGATTAATCTCATTTTTGAGAGTAGTAGATAGAAGAGATTGCAGAGTGTACTTAGCTGTAATGCAAGCTTCCCAGCAATGTCTTATTTACAATGCCTTTTACTGTTTACTAGCTTTCTTAGTTTTATATAATCATTACTAACCACATGTTATTTTAGATACTTTCACAAAGCTAAATGAATTAGTCACATCTGGCCTTAGTTTCAAACAAGAGAAAGTGCTATCAAATAAAGCAGTAATGGTTCAGCTATAAAAAACCCAAAAGCAGAGCATTAAAAGAAGAAAGAAAAGCCAGTAGAGTCAGATATTTTTAAAAATTGTGCCAGGTTTTTCTATATAGTTTTAATCCGGGTGTTCTTACTGAGGGGAAAATTTTCAAGAAATCAAAGTAAAGTAATAATTATTTGTATATTGTACGTGCCATGTCTCAGATATTCATGGACATTTGAGTTTCATTGCTGGTAGATCTTTCTAGAATATCAGCTAGAATATGCCGACTTTATTAAAAGATCTTTCCTCCTAGCAGGTTGATGGCTTGCTTCTTTTTCTAATTCTATGGAAATAAAGTGGCACCTCTCCAGATTCAAATATATTCTATTGAATTTGCAGGGTAGGAGTGGGCAGTCTACCCCACTTTTTGCAATTCCTCCAAACATCTTATTGCTGAAACAACAGCAACTTTCTAGATAACACAAACCATAAAACAAATACTATAAGATAGGTATTTTCAATACTCTCTGCTTTCCTTCCCTTTTCTCTTCAAAAGAAAAGAAATTGTGGCTTTGCCAATCCAATGATATAAACGGTCTGCCTTCACCAAAATAAACACACATGGGCCCACACGCAAAAAAATTACCTACCTTTAGTGAAGAGAAATTCAATTGTTTATTACATAAACGTATCTTTATGAACTTGTATCCAGATCTGGTACATGAGCTATAGCTATTTTCAGTAGAGAGAATAGATGGAAAGGAAGCAAGTGATTCTAAGGCTTTTAGGCTCTAAGGCAGTTATTCTCTAAAGACTTTGGCACCCTTAACTGGCAACAGATTTTCCAGAGAGATAATCACATTTTGAAAGATTATCCATGTTGAAGCTTAAACTGGATCATTACCACACTCTGCAGACTTCGTATGTTAATTGCTTGAAAACAAGTTCTCAGTCATGAAACTGAATAGATACAATTGAGTTCTTGCCTAGAAGTGGCCAATCATCATTCCTAAGCATTTGGTCCACTAGTCACACTTAAAAAATAAATAAATATGGAAAGCAGTACACCAGCTACCTTTTAATTAAAAAGTAAATTTCTGGTTAATTAAACTCCTTCTCATAAAGGTGAAGCCCAGATTTTTTCCCTCCACATTGACGGCATTAGATTCACACCTGAACCACCCAGGTGCTGTCTTTCCCGCACTGCCTCCTTGATTAGAAGCCATCACATGTCACAAGCTGAGTTATCAGTTCTGCAGGTGGCATGCATTGGACACCTGGCTCATCACCAAAGTCATTTCATTGCAGAAAGACCTCAGAGAGGACTGAAACTCTTCAAATCTATCAAGATAAAAATGTAGAGAAAAGACTAATCCCTCTTTTTTCTTTCCATTTCCTTCATTATGAGAAGTTAAGAGGTCACTGCACTGATGAAAAGACAACTCTGAGAAACTGCTAGAAGTAATGCTACCCAATCAGTCCTGTGGAGCAGGGTATAAAATAATGTATATGGTGAGGCTAGACTGGAAGACTAGATTATCCCGAACCAAACATAGTATTAAGTGATGGATAGTATTGTCACAAAAAAGAGAGCTAATGGGAGTAAAAAGAAAAGTGGGTGGTGAGCGGGTTCCAATTAAGTTATAATACATAACACAGATCAGGGGTCTGAATGCTTTTGATACTTACAAAATGTCAGTTTATTATATCAAATATGTATTTCTGCTGTGTGTGTGTGTGTGTGTGTGTATGTATGTATATGTGTGTGTATGTGTGTATGTATATGTATATATGTATACACACACACACTATAAATATATATATAGTATATGTGTGTGTCTATATATGTATGTACATATACATACACACATACATATACATACACATACACACATTTACATATACATATATATACACATATATGTATACATATGTATACATATACATACACACACACACACACGCACAAATACACAACTATGCCTAACTATATAAATATATCCAGCGACAATTTTATAGCTATAAGTAAAAAGTGACAATACTTTAACAAGTTTATTTTATTTCTTGATTTTTTTTTATTGCAGCAATAGGGCAGCATAAAGGCAGTGCTACAACTGCTATTTCCTTAACCATTACATTTCAAAGACTGGGAATTCTGTTCCTTTTACTCAGGGCTTAATGTACCTATATAATACCTATATAATAGGATTACTTGTTGCTGGCTATAGCTAGTCTGCATTTTTGGAATACTTATAAAGGTCCGCTAACCATTTTGTATACGTAATATCTTTCAAGTAACTTTGCTCATTCAATCAGTTCATTTGGTCTTGCTTCCTCTTTGCAGGATGCAACGTGGGCTATAAGGAGACCATAAAACAGGGCTTAGAGTTGTAGGAGCAGAGAGATCACCATCTTGCCCAACCACAGTTCAGAACCTTCAAACAAGCATTAGGTTCATATATTTTCTCTCTTAATCACTTCTGGAAATTGCTTTTTTAATTGCTTTTAAGATATTAGGAATCTCCAGAAAGGCAAGTTTTATCATACTTGGAGTGTCTCCTTCCATCTTTTCTGAAAGAAGTGTTTAGGTACTGAAATGATTATTTTGGAATAAACAGCCAAAGGATGATTAGAACATCGATTTTGGAGAGTTATAAATTAATTTAAGGGTCAAAGTTAAATTAAGACTTTGAAATTAATTACAAGTATTTTTCCGTGGGTTATTTTGAATTTTATATAAAATATGAAAAACTTGAAATTAATTATAAAAACTTCTCATGGGAAAATATTGATTAGAGAAAAACATGATAAAAGGGGATTTTGAAGGTTGGACTCTAGAGGGAACCAGGAAGAATAAAGTTATAATTAAAAAGAAGAGACCAACTAATACAGAGTGGAACAAAATACTCTTGTGAAAGACTTCAAGGATATTTGGGAACAATCCATGCAGAAATTTGTCAAAATTGTCTTCTACAATAAAAATGGAACTTAAAAAGATTATAGAAGAGGAACAGATTTCACTGGACAAAACTGAGTCTAACAATGATTTGAATGCGGATATAAAAACAGGCTACAAGAATGATATGAAATAAGATGTTACTGTTCTATTTCAAGGTTGCTGACATGCACACAGAAAGTACTTTAGAAGCAGGAATATTTACTGCAGTTTAGTCAGATAACAACAGACAAGAATGTAATTAAAATATCTAGTAAAGAATGCTCACTTGAAGTGAGTCAAATACAGTCCAAGAAGCAATAGCATAGCACAGAGATGTTTCCAAAAGTCAGATTGCTAAATCAGGTTGTCCAAGGGTCAAGAATCACAAACAATAAGTAGGAACACGATTCAAGAACTGATTAGCTAAATGGTTGTCACCAACAAGGACTGCAAGCACAGGGAGCTAATTAAATGTATCTGCAACCAGCTGGCTACAATTACTTATGCCTTGCCCATTGTTTCACAAGAAAAGTCATTGAGGAACATTGCTCTGCTTGTTTTTCTATGTGCCTTAGACTTGGGGCTTGGAAGTTGTGCCTTTTCATCTCACTGCTCCAGTGAACAGGAGATGAAACACAGATTCAGCTGCAACAACATCAAGTTCAAGGTCAGAGTTATACTCTGAATTGTGGCTCATAACAATTACACTGGATTTATAAACAAATACCAACTTATGCCTTAATAATTAAAAGGAATATACAAATAACCAGGCAGAAAGATGACTTGGATAATCTGTTTGTTTTGGATTTACAAGTGAGATTTGTTAAAGTTTTGAAGGAGTTTTGAGAAGAAACAGTGATGAAGAAAAGAAATCAAGGGCTTGGACATTAATTAACTTTAATTAAAATCAAGATTGTTAAAAGCAAAAGAGTATAAAGTTGGGTTATTTGATCAGGGTTAAAACATAAGCATTATGATTTTTGGTAAGTCTTTTGATGACCAGGACAGAATGATGAGGATTTATAGGTATTTATAAATTAAAAATTGAGTGTTTCCCTTTTTCAGCAATCCACTTCAAAATGTATATTGACTATGCTGCAGTTCTGGGTAGATCCTGAGTGCCACTGAACTACCTTCTCTAATCAAGTTTAGGTGTATTGGGCTTCCTCCCATAACCACTAGCTAATACAACTCATGGGAACTGAAGTCCAATGGAGAAGACTGCATCGTAGTCCTTAGCACATTTTTCTGAAAACAATTGTTTGTATATCACAAAGGTGCTTTTTCAAAAGGCAACTGGACTATGTTTTTTTTTTCTTTTCCCTTGAGGAAGATGAAGATATTTTGCTTTTTATCCAATAATCTTCATCAGATCTGGCTGGATGGTGGGGAAGGGGGAATGGAAGGATTAGTTCTGATAATTGTTTGTATAATTGATACACTGAGAATTTGTTTTTCACCTATTGCTGAGCCCACATTTAATGAAAAGGATACAAACTGCAAAAGCCTGTTGTACTGTTCTCTCTCTCTCTGCCATTTGGTATACTAGATTCAGCCTCAGATAAAGCATCTACATTAGTAGGTTTGCTGACTGCTCAACAAAAAATCTTAATCTTCCCATAACAAACTTCCTCCAAAGGAGGTGACAAGAATAGATCACAAAAAATGGAGTTTTTATTACTAAAAACCCATTTGCTTCTGACTTAGAAATAGCATTCGGGATAGCATTGGGGGGGAGGACGACAGGCTCCAACCATTTTTACTTTGCAAAGAGCCCCAGAAATATCTGGCAAAAGATTGTTATTCAAATAGAAGAGGAGAGGGAATAACTACCAAAATATAAATATTGCCCTGGAAAATAATTATTGCGCTTTAAGTGAGTCTGTGAGATTGCTGTGAGTTCTTGTTATGATGCTAGGCTGCAGGTTAGCAAGCCCATGTTCAAGACCCATGTGTTGCTATGGAATGGGGTGAGCTCTTGTCCTTTGCTACAGCTCCTGTCAGTGGGCATTCCCCAAGCAACGGTGATGTCACCAGGTTATCCTTTCTATCCAGAAGCACCTCAATATTTCTGATATAAGTGCAATCATATAAGGACATAAATGTGATTGTGTATTACTCCTGATCATATACTATATATAATTGTTTTCTCTTTCCCAGTCATTTCAACAAGTCATGTGAGATATACCAAGGCAATGTTTTTTCCTCTTCATCCTATATAGAAGAGTGCCTTTTTTTGTAAACATATTTGCACTCATGAAATGCTCTATGATTTATTTTATTTCATTTTCATCTGACAGATCTTGCTTCAAAGTGAAGAGCCTCCCATTGTGCAGGCTTTTCATGTATCCCATCAGAAATTGTAGATCCCTTCTGAGTGTCTTCAGAGCAGGACACTCTAAATGTGTCTTCTGGTTTGTTTTGAGAAAATAATCAGGAACACTTCTAGTCTTGGTATCATGTATATCTCTGCAAGCTCACAAACGGTGTTTCATTAGTAACATTCATTATTCAGTCTGGGAGACTAAACTTCTCAGTTAAATTGAAAGGCATTAGGGCTGAGCAGTGTTTTGGATTTGGTGTAGCAGAAATACCTAGCACCTTTCAGCATTCCCTTAAATTGTGTCTCTTCTGGAGATCTCACTGGAGCAGGAAGTTGCAGAAAAACACACATTTGGTTTAAGTGGTTGCAATTAGGTGCATTATGTACAAAGTGTCCAATTAGGTGGCGCAGTGGTTAGAGTGTTGAACTGCAGGCCACTTCTGCTGATTCAATCTAGCGGTTCAAATCCCACT
>JANHFL010007271.1:16789-29596 GCA_032468155.1 Oxyrhabdium leporinum | reverse complement strand
CTCTCTCTCTCTCTCTCTCTCTCTCTCTCTCTCTCTCTCTCTCTCTCTCTCTCTCTCTCTCTCTCTCTCTTTCTTCTGAAAGTTTTCTAATACACAATATTTAAATATGCTAACTCTGCCTTAATATCATCCACTGTCAACCAAATTTTGTGTATGAGATGGAATGGAAATACTAGGAGACATCTGTCAATGGATTTCAGAAGCAAATAGAGCCTAACAAAACGAGGTAGAATGAATGTTGCTCCAGTGGATTATTTGATGGATATTTTTTGATGGATATTTCCATCAAAATTGATGGAAATTATTTGATAGATATTTCCTCCCACAGAGGATCCCAACAGGAACGCAACTCTTTCTACAACAATGTTGATACTAGGAGATAGTATTAATAAAAGAAGTGAGAACACACACTGTGCTCCCCTTTGCATAGCAAAGCCATACTTTTAAATGCCAGGAATGGTTTTTGAAGGCAAAATATGTTTAGATAGATACTCTACATATAACTGAACTTAACAGTGAGAAAGTTTTAATCAGGCTTTTTTCCACTCTGATTTAAATGCTTGAGCTGTGATATCATCAATATGCTGATAATAGTCTGCTTTACATTTCAACTGAGGTTATGAGGGGTTGCTGTCAACATCCTATTCCAGTCCTGGGAGACTGTAAGGAGCTTTATTAAAAAGAACAGGCTGAAACTGAACCCAGAAAAGCTGGGTACCAACACCAGCATTATAATTGTGAAGGCTTATACAACCCATGTTGGAAATTTTTATAATTTTGCCAATTGGTTCCTGGGTACAATTTCAGGTGTTGGTTTTACAAGTTATAAGTTTACAAGTTAAGTTATAAAGTCCACTTATGTCTTGGCACTGACTTACAAGTTTGCTTGCTTTCTCCAACCTGAATCAGCCAACCTATTACATTATTTGTGTGGAATTCCTGGTCATCTTGCACATCAGGAGGCAAATGGAACTGAAGCCAGGAGGTATTGTTTTTCAGTGGCAGCACCAGAGCTTTGGAGTAATCTTCTGAAGAAGATCAAATGATTCCCCTGCTATTGAGCTTCTAATGGATGTTAAAAACTGGATTCTTTCAGGCAGAGTTTTGGTGGTGTTTATAATATTATATTCTTTTGGGGGAGGTATGTTGCCTTTTTGTTTTTGCGATTGCTGTGATTGATTTATTGGATTACAACTTGTATATTTTATTTTTAAAAACTGAATTGTACCATGTTTCAATGTTTTGCATATTGGAAGATGCTGAGAGTGGCTTTTTCTTTTTTCTTTTTCTTTTACTTCTTTTACCCTACATGCAGTTTTGCCTGTCTTCTAGGGAAAATCCTGCAAACAGCCATTTTCATATTTGATTTTTTACAGAAATAAATCTTAAACTGCTTTATGTGAAGGAAAATAAGAGTCTCAGTAATCCTATGACTTATTATAGTCAGGGAATGTTGATATCCAATGAGACAGAAGAAGAACTTTAGGTCCATATGCTTTCCCCACTAGCCGATGTGTCTTTTTCTTGTTAGCTGGATTATATGGCTGAGCCTTTTGTGTTAGGTGCTTACAAACTCACAATGAAGATTTTGAATATGGCAGAAACATGTTCCTGAGCATGCACTTATGAAATGCAGTTACTATGTATGTATTCTCCATTCCAAAGAAATTTATGAACCATCTTCAAGGGAAAGATTCAAATACACAATAATGTCTTGCTTTCAGCTTGAAGTAAAATTAACCTAGGACAAAACTATCTGGGTAAGGGTCAGAGATCTCCTATGTATCATAGAAACTGTAGATGTTTCTAAAGGGCATGGATTTTTACATACAACTATAAGCTTCCATGATAACCTCTGGGAAAATGATTATCCTTTGGATGTGCAGGATTAAGCAAAGTTGAGTGCATCCCCAAGATGCACTCAAGAAAGGAACCAGGAAATGCTTTTGTAGCTAATTAATTCAGTATTAGTATTACGTTTCCTCCTTGTGAAAGTTTCCACAACCCCATCTTGCCTATAAACTCTCATGTCAAGTGGTTTTGTCCAGTGTTGCTGTGTGCCTAATGTTCCAGCTAAGATTGCAAGTTCTAATTTATTGTGCTTTGAGATCCTTGATGAAAGGCATGACAGGACTGCAAAGTGCTTCATCACATTAAAAAGCCAGGGTTATAAAGCCTCTGTGGCCTCTGGCAGACATTTCATGTGACAGCTCTTGCTTTACTGCTCTGTGAAGAAAGAAAAATTCACATCTTGCATAGTGTCCCATGACAATTGCTTTAATTAAAACACCATAGGATGTCAGTAAGCACGGTGTTGCTGAGTGACAGGAATTCCAGAGCCGGGAGGTGGCAATTCCAGAGAAAAGAGAGGGTGATTTGAATCATGAATCTCCTTCTGCCTGCACAAGACACACAACTGATTTTCAGAAACTCTCAGATTTTATACAGGACTTTCATGAATATCCCTTTTATGATCTCAGTACAGGTAATTCTCAACTTACAACCATTCATTTAGTGACTATTCAAAATTACAACAGGCACTGAAAAAAGTGACTTATGATTGCTTTTCACACTTATGACCATGGCAGCCTCCCCATGTCATGTGGTCAGAATTCAGGTGCTTGGGAACTGGTACATATTTGTTATTGTTGCAGAGGCCCAGTCATGTGAGCAACTTTTGACAAAATGTTCATTGACAAGGAAAGTCAGTGGGGAAGCCAGATTCACTTAACAACCACATTATTAATTTTACTGCAGTGATTCACTTAACAACTGTGGCAAGAAAGGTTATAAAATGGGGCAAAACTCACTTAACAAATGTCTCACTTAGCAACAGAAATTTTGGGTTCAATAGTGATTTGTATTATATGGGTGGGTTGCATTTCATTTGTAAATATGTGTGCAAGAACAGAGTATAGATGGGATTAGAAATGGGATTGTAGATTAGAGATGGGATTATCTTTTTTGTTTTACATTCTTTTGAAAATTTCTGAATTTAAATCCTACTTCTACCACCACTCCAATCCATAACTCTTGGGCCAGTTAATTTTTTTCCCCAAACTTGATAGTCATGTTTATTAAGGGAGAGGAGCTGAATGGAGATATGTGGTAAAGCAGTAAAGGCCATAAACATATCAGATAAGGAACTAATAAATTTCTTAGAGATTAATTAGATTATGTGCAACATAGAGAAGAACTTAGAGCAAAAGGGGTTGGAAAATATACAAACATGTACATTTGGGCAGAATGTATAAATTAGTAACAGCAGCATCACTGTTATTGTGGCTAACACATTAAAATGTGTGCTTATTTCACTATTTAGGTAATGTCCTAGATTTTAGATCAGAGACCTTGAATGCAGAAGAAGCTTTAACACAATGTGACAAATTCTTTGCTGCAAGGACCATTATCAGACTCATCTAATTGAAATGCTGAAGCCAAACATATCACATACATACAAGCATATACATTTATCACTGAATCAGGTGGACATGGACTGACAGGAAAATAAATTTTCCGACCCATCTTTTCTATCACAGCCCAGAATGATATATTAAATTTATCTCTTTAAACTTGTTAATTCGTCTTACATGATAAAACTTTGTAAAAAGTATTACATACTAGAATTCCATAATAAACAACTTCATTGTTGTTGCATATTCCATGAATATTCATATTTGGGGGGCTATTGTATATATTTGATATTTTAAAAGTAAGGCATCCACCTTTAAAAAGATGCTTGTCTTGGAGGGATAACCTGTTTACAGAATGATTAGTCTTGCTGTGCAGAGCTAGAAAGCAAATTTTACCATATGTATATATGACTATTTTGTTTTCAGAGTAGATGTTATCAACCTGAAGACCAACCACAATATTTTTATTCATATAAAAAGCTTGAATAAAAATCTAATTACAGTTGTGGAAAACTGATTTCTATTATTTCTAACATATTAATACGTAATATATTGCATATATTTCATCTCTTAAAAACAAGCTATTCCTATGTAGCTGCAGTTTACTGTACTATTGTATACCATTTTTTTCCAGGGAAGCTATGAAGCCAGATGCAATGGTAAGATTGAAGAGAAAGAGAGATGGTTGGAGAGCCAAGATAGATAAATAACCCATAGTTAACAGAAGACAAAATCTACCCAAATCCAAGATAGAAAAGTAGTAAGTGTTGCTTTAAGAATAATTCCTTGCCAAGTAATATTCTGATTGAAGGATATGACCTTTCATATCCTTATAAAGGAATTGTTTCCTGACTGATGGAGCAAGAAGTCTTTCTGCTATGCCTTGCTGGACTTATTAAGATACTATTCTATCTGCTCCTGCCTGAGTTTCCCTAGCTCTCCAACAGAGAATGAAAGATAAGGCAAGGTGTCAGTCACAAGACAAATTCCAGGGACACTGAAGGCAGAAACAGAAGAATGCAAAGAATGTTTTCAACCTTTTTCTTTTATCCACCTCCATTTTTATGTTGCAGGTGATAAAAGCAAAGAATTGTCTCCAACAATGAGAAGCAATTAATAAAGAGCAGATTTTTCAACTTTCTTCAAAAATAGCATGGAAGTCATCTGACTCATTGTTATATCCTATTGGCATTTTAAATATGGCAAAAAAAGGCAAAGCTTCTCCATATGGGAAAACTCTGATACTTGTTTAGGAAACTAAATTATTTTACCAGCACTCCTTTTACCTGTCCTACAAAAGATCCATCACTTCTAGTTATCCATTATAACCTCATACATTTATGTTATTCCTATGAAATATATCCTTGAAGCTTACAAAACCAAATTAGCAACTAAAATCAATGCACAATGTGTCATCATTATCATGGGCTGTAATCATGGAATAGGCAACTGAACAGCACCTCCACATACACACTCATTGGATTTGACTTACAATATTTTCTCAAGCAGTTCCTGTATATGTATTTGTCACATTTGCTTTCAGAATATTTCGGCAAAGTCAAAGAGTTCCCAACATTATATAGCTCCATGAAAAACTCTCCGTTGACACTGCTCAATGCCTGCATGTCTGAATCACAAATCTGCTAAAAAGTAATGGAACTAGGTATTGGAATGTCAATGTATGTATCTGACATATAAAAAGTGAGTAGCTATTTTCTGGTGGATGATCTGGGATAGAAGGCAAGGGATTTAAAGAGATATGAAATTAGAGCCACTATATCCTGTCCCAAAAAATATCAGTGATGCCTTCTTCCTTCACTATAGCATGCTAAGTTCATCCTGAGAACAAAAGCTGCCCAGATAGCTCCAGTCTTAGAAATTGTAAATGGATGAAAGAAAGAGAACTAAAGAGGCCATATAGGTCTAAAGATGACAAATGCTTCTGCAGGATCCCTGAAAATAATGGAACCTTAATCTTAACTATTATCACTTTGTACCTCCTACATTTCTATTTCTATTGAATTTATCAACATTAACACTCCAGACTGTTTCCACTGAAGCTGCAATAAGCGAGATAGCTTAAGTCTTCCTCCAGTTTAAGGAGAGAAGAGTAACACTACAATAACTGATAAATCTGAAAAATATCACTAAGAAAGCCATGAAACATCACTGAAAAAGAGAAAGAGGACTAAGATTTGCACATAATTTATTTGTACATGGTACTTCTACATTCGCGACAGTCTATGATTAAACAAAGAAATATATCTCAAAGAAGGAGGCAAAGTGGCCAGCTACTGTCTGCATCTATGCAGTCTGCTATACACATTTAACCATTAATGGGTAACTTAAACACTCCAGTTCTTTCTCTCAGCTCTTTAAAATAGATCGAAGAGTATAACCCTTCATATATATGACTCTTTTAAACAGGCAATCCTCTTTCAGCCATCTCCTATAACGGTCCTCAGTATTAAGTAGGAGACATAACTGTCCTGTGATAAAAAGCTGAGTAGTAATAGTAGTAATAGTTTGAACTCTGCAGCAAGAGGGGATTCAAGAGAGAGATGATGATTTGGAACATGTGTGAGCATACACATAGCATTTGTTGTCAGTTCCTTTATCGAGACTTGCACGGCAGCGACTGAGCAATCCCAGGACAAGACACAAGTTCTTCAAAGAGCTGCTAATGATTATTGTGAGATGCTCCTGAGCATCTTTTTTCTTTGAAATATGAATCACTGTGCAGTTCTAACTGTATCGAAAGGTGAGAAACAGGAAACTATAGTTTCCAAAGTAGTACCTATCACGCTTGCTTCCATTGATAAAGATATGTAATCAACTTTTGATGCTCTGCTGTAGCAATTGAGGTTTTGCAAAAGAGTGTCAAATATTCTCTTTAACCATGAGGATCATCATCATATGATTTACTGTATTAATTTGATACAACAGTATGATTGCAAATTATCAAAAGCTGACACCTCCTGTGATATAACTGGTGAAACCAAAACAAGTAGCTAAAAGAAGCTGTATTACCTAAAAACTATATCTGTCATACATTTAGCAAAAGCATGTTATGGTAGCACAGTTGATTTCAAAGTCCAAATTCCAAAGACTGATAAGTCCTCAAAACATTTCTTCAATACATCATTATTATGATCATAAATTGCATAATTTTTTTAAAATAAACAATTTTGGTAACTGTTCTAATGAAAAGAACAAAAACGTAAAACATGATGTGCTAGTGTTTTGCATGCCATTTACTCTGTTTTCATTTATGGCTATTTCAAATTGAATACTTAACATTCTCTGTTACAAATATGAAAATGCCAGCATTAACCTGGCATTTCTTCCTCTCACTTTTCTACGAGACTCTTAGAGCACAATAACATTTTTTTTGTTTAGCTAACATAACAGCTTTGAGGCTCACTTTTTACTTCCCTAATTACAGAACTTCCTACCCAGTAATTAAATGATAAAGATTCATTACAGTTTTCCTTGATTGCCTGATTGGCTCTATTTTTCAAGGTCCATAGGGACATTCCACAACCCTTGCATTTAGAATCACATTTCTTCTTGAATAGCCATCAAAGCCATAAGTTATTATAGTAGAAAGAATGGATTAAATAAAAAGTATCTGTGTCTGTCTGAGTGATATTCTGGACCTCCCTGCCCTATTCCCCCAAACCCACCTTAGTGATTGCTACCAAAACAAGCAGCTGACCTCTCTGACTAGAAATCAACACATGAGCCTTCCTGTCTGTGGCACAGCACCTTGGAGACCTGTTGTGGGGAAAGGAGTTCAAACAGAAAATCTATTTTTAATGACTTTGGGGAGTTCTGGGGAGATGCTGAGTAATTCACTGTAATTAAAGCTATCCATCACTCAGTGAGTAAGAACTGAAAGTTGATGAACTTTGCTGTGACGTTTTTGTTCATTTAATATGTATACTATATTTTATCTATCTATCTATCTATCTATCTATCTATCTATCTATCTATCTATCTATCTATCTATCTATCTATCTATCTATCCATAATCTTCTCTCTCTCTCTCTATACACACACACACACTCACACACACACACACAGAGTAGGACTAAGAAAATCATTGTGTAGCAGTTGTACGCATGTAGAAAACACAGCTCATCATTTTGAAGTTCTTGATGTTCTATACAGTACAAATCTGGATTGTAGTAAAAAATGGGGGACAAAGTTATATTTTTTGTTTATGTTTATTGTTTATTACATGCTAGCCATCATTGCCATTCAACAAACAACTATAGATTTAGATTTGTAAGACTTGATTTTATGACATAGTCCTTAAAAAAGAAAAAAGTAATGCTATTCAATATATATCCATATAATCATTAAATCATTTTTACTTACCTCACTCATTTGTGGGATTTCACATGATACCAAGCCACAAGTTTTAATCCATTAAGTAATCCACAACTGACTTGATCAAGCTAAACTTTAAATTATTGTACAATGCACAATGGATGGGCACATTTATTCTTAGCCAACAGAAACATATTACACTATGGCTTTCATTTTATTTTATTTCTCACTGCCTACCTAGATGGAAAAGTTCACAACTACCCTTAAATCCACACACTTGTAAGGTATGCAAGGCAATTACTGACTTGGATCAAAACTTTATTTCAGTGTCTGTTACTAAGGTTTTTCTGGATTCCAGTCCCACCAGTGATTGGCATTAAGCTATGCCAATTTTAGCAAAACACACAACAGAAGAACAGGTTTATATATTTTTGTTCTACAAGAAAATGATGGCTTCAAACTGGGTAGGGGGAGGACAGGGGCATCTGTCAGGCTTTGACTGATCTTACAGAATTAAGATCAGGAGCCTCCCAAAGACAATTATTTCAATCCTTTGGTCCTCAAAGGTCAGTATTTCACAGAGATGGCAGTAATTGTATGATTACCTGCACATTGACATTATGGCAGTTACTAAACATGCATATTTGTGCTACTTTCTTAGAGTTGGATTAATTTTAAAAGATAATATGATTTATATTTCAATAATTCTATTGTGGCTCATTAGGGTCAACAAGGCATCCCTCTAATTTGGGTTATCAAAGACTGCCATAGAATTCTTTTGGGAATATAACTTCATTATTCACATTCTATTTATAATTGCTTTGAACTCAGTGTTTCACATAATATGTGGTAAATCTTAATTACACTAGCTAATATATTTATGTTAGAAACAACAATGAGAAATCAAGCCTTGTAAACCTTGGGACAATAATTATCTGATCTTTTTAAAAAAAAAACCTGTTTGTAGATTATACCTGCAAAGAAGCTGAAAGCAAAAATAATCCAAATGAGTAAAAAATGAAGCTCTCCATTCTAGTTCACTTAGACTCAGTAGCGGGATTTTTATTTTCTGATATCATATCTACACTGTATATTTAAAGGCTAGTGTGAAAAAAACTGGAAAGCAAGCACTATATGAACTTTGTAGCAGAAAACCTATTTTTATTATATTAAGAAGGTAATTCTTAATTTGATCAAAGAAAAATAAAAATGCACTGCATGAATAACACATTAAAAAGGCAATATCTCAGAGACAGAGACTGTACATGGTGTATGCAATTGACTCAATCACTGGTATTATCAAGGAGTAATAGTATAACTTTTGCCCAACACAATGCCTATTAGTCTTGATCCTTCCTACTAGAAAAAATGTTTATATAGTTCAGTAATCTTTCTCAAGCTTGAAACTTTGGGGAATGGTACAAGAAGAACATGAAGATGTCCTTTTCTAATTTCCCTTCCCACCAACTGGGACTTATATTGCTTGGATGATATCCAAAGGGGGAAAAAATCACTATGAAATTTATCTAATCCCATTTTAAAGCATTTTAGTCTTGACAACATTCATCACATCTCTTAGTTGAATTAATTTATGGAATGCACCACTGTCCTATAGAGTTACAGATTATGGTAACTCTATTCAGTCTCTCAAAATAGAAGGTAATGTTTAGAGAAAAATCCAGAACAGTAATTCAATTCTTGTTGAACTGAATCATAGAGTAAAAAAAACCCTCTCTGCCTGTTTGTAGTTTACAACAGTTTTGATAAATCACTGGAGTTTATTAAGGAACCTCAATGAAACATGTTAAAATAAATCAGAAAACTAGATAGAGGTTTTCCTAATTCTAGAAAAGATGCCCTGGACCAAGAGCCTTTCAGGTTCAGTCCAGTAGCTGCTCCCTTAAAAAAATCAGAATCTCCTTTTAATCTAGCAATCCTTGACTAAAATAGACACAACTATGAACAATCCATTCATATTCATGATTGTTCAGTTCATGTATAACCTTGAGTGGTGAGATGAAACTTTAATTTTAAGCTTAAATGGGTAAAGGGATCTACTTTCACCCTCTTTCCTCCAAATGTATGATCAATTTTCTTTCAGTCTTGGTGTTCTCATCTCAGAGCTTAGCTATTAAAAAATATAGATAAAAAAATTATAAACAAGAAGAAACAAAGGGATATTCAGCTACTGTTCACTATTTATATTTTTGAAATAAGTTTATGCTCAATTTGAAGAAGAAACTTTAAATGCAATATAAATACATTTTTTTAAAAAGATGAAAACTAAAACCAACAATAATGGAATAACTTTCTTCATGTTACTTTTAGCAACACTTGACTGATTGCTCCAATATATTGGCAATTATCTCTTAATGAAGCTTTAAATGTTTACTGCAAGTGTCTGTTTCCCTATAGAACATGTGTTTGACAAGGTAAAAAGCTAATCTTACTGTCAACTGAATTAATTTCTGTTTTACAGCATTTGAAATTGAACTCAGAAAACCTGCATGGCTGCTCATTTATATAAAATATGAAGTATTTAGAGTTTTTGAAATTGTTCTTTCATTATGACCCAGCTCAGTGAAAAAATTAAGATAACCTTTTTGCCTCTATTGGTGTTTTCCAGGACTCTGAAGGGCTTTCTTAAATCTTATGGAATTTTACATTCCTCCCCCTTTCATAAACTCTTTAATTTCTCTCTAAAGTTAAGGTCTGGTTTCACCCATTTTTGGAATCCAGACCTCTATATCTGCTATGCTCAATGGAAGTCATATATCATTGCCATAGAGTATTACCCAGGGAAGGAAAATGAAAAACTGAACGGGGTGCTGAGATAATTTCAGATTTCTACAGATGCTCATTAAATTCAGTGCTTTGAAGGCCCCTAACAGACAACCCCCCAGAAAATAGTAAAACATAGAATGCTATTACGTAAAACATCAGTAAAGCATCAGTAGTTCGGCCAGCATGATTTAGGGCTACTAAGATAAGACTATTTACTACAACATAGTTGAAGTTATAGCTAAAATCATCACCTCTACAGACTAATAGATGTGCTATTTTTCATACACACACACTACCCTGTACCACAAAATTGTGTTTATTAAGCTAAATACTTTCTATATTGATCTAGGACAGGGTTGTCAAACTCCCAGGGGCTGGATGTGTCACACACTGACCACATCCACGCCCAGTTTAATGAAGGGGAAAAAGTCCCGATACATCATGTGATACCACCGTGACGACATGAGTTTAACACCCTGATCTAGGATAAGTCCACTAGTCATGAAAGTACTCAAGATATTAAAATGATCTCAAGTATATGCAACTTTGGAAGTAACTTTCTTCTGGTAAATCCAACTAGTAGAAACAATGCATAAACATTTGGGAGCAAGGAAAATTCCAGGAACAGGTGATCATATTGAAGGCAAAATTAATCATTCAGCTATTAGTCTTCAGACAGAGTACTACTTTGTAATTATCTCCATCTGGTTGAAAACCTGTTGCACAGGTACATATATTCTTATGCTCTAAAATGTTACTAATATCTTATTTTCCTCTAGCTTTCCCACTGCATTCTCCCATAGCATCCTTTTTAGAAAGCTTCATAAAGTGAACAAACTTTGGCCTTAACATAAACACATGACTCCTTCTAGACACATCACTCAGGCAACCTGAATAAGCTGCTGAAATCTTTATAGTATCCTGGCTCTGCCACAGGCATTGCTATTTAAGCAATCCTGTGCATACACATGTCACAGATGAAAGCCCACCGCAGAACCAGCAGCTGTGTGTTGAATAAAGAAACCAGAGAGCCTGAACTCCAGATGTAGTGATTTAGGACTGTTTTGTTTTAGGTCATAAAATCTGTTTTGATTTTAAACAGAGGCAACATAGAATGCCAAATCTTGCACTTCCACAAGCAGGTTAAATCGTAGTGCCTACTTGAAAGTCATCCCCCTTTAAAAAAAAAAAGTTTTAACATGAATGTCTGCCTTCCAAACACACACATCAAAATACAAAATGATAAACTAGTATTTTACTAAGTAAATTAAAATGTAGTCCCTTTGTAAAATACTTAGGACCAAAGTAACCATAACAATTATATTTGTTACTTAACAGGACCTTTCTTGATAATATACTGCCCCCGATCAAAGCAGCTGCTGCTTTTGTTTATAACTTTCCACTTTGACACAGCCCAGTGTCCCTAGGAGAATCTTGCGAAGGTATAATTTTTCTAAAAAGGCAACTGATTATAGAGGTGGCTATATTTGCACAACAAAGAACAGTACTATGCAGCAAGCTAGTAAGCCTCTAAAAGTATATTTAGATTTAGATTCTATCAGTTCCAAAAGTTATGATTATTCTCCTATAATTTGTAAAAGCATCCTTCCTAAGGGGGAAAAATATTGCTCCTTCTCAAGCAGGCAAGTCAAGGGAAGTTATAATGGTTACTAAACGATAAGAGCTACTCTGCTAACCAACCAAGCATGGAATAATAATTATATAGATTATCAGCCTCCATGGGATCTGCATGTGATCCAGTGAGCTACATTAAAGTATTTCATTTCACTTTGTAAGTCATTGCTGCAAAATAGGGGGGTGGGGGGGAACAACTTGGTAAATATTCTTTCAGTCTTTAAGTTAATTTAGCAAGGTATGGCCTTAGGTATTTGATCACTTTCTATCTTTTTGAGAGAGGACATAGTAAACTAATGAGCCTTTGTGACAGTTCAGGGATACATTCAGCCCGGTTGCTTTATTAATGCATTCATATATAACTTTTTTTTTTAAAGGGGATTTGCTGAAGAGCCTATTTACTTGTTTCTCACACAGTGGTAAATTATATTAGATAGGAATTATTCAGTACTCTGAACCATAAGCAAATAAACAACATTATGACTTGGTCTGAATCTAACCGTTCAGTGGTGAAATCTAAATTTTTTCATTACTGGTTCTGTGGGCGTGGCTTAGTGGGCATGGCTTGGTGATCATGTGACTGGGTGGGTATGGCTCACAAAATTACACAACCAAACTCACAAAATTACACAACTCACAA
>JANHFL010007271.1:0-13408 GCA_032468155.1 Oxyrhabdium leporinum | reverse complement strand
CCACTGGCAACCAATGCAGCTCGCGCAGGAGTGGGGTCACCCGGACAAACCGGGAAGATCCCGTAACCGCCCGCGCGACCGCATTTGAATTAGTAGTGCCCTTATTAGGATCATGCTCATTATTATTACTATTTATTAAATTTATTTGCTGCCCAACTTATTGCAAAGTGACTCTGGGCAGCTTACAGCACACACTGGCCGAATGAAAAGAATGATCCATTTTTAGTAGAGAGATCTAGAGAAATACTGCATATAGGAGAATTATAAAATTCTATTCAAGTAGGATTGCCATGAGAAACATTTAGATTTATATTTGCTGGCAAACTGATCTCTGCCCAGATAGACTGCAATTAATTTTTGTCTTACTGTATTGTGTTTTATGTCTTGATCTAGAAATTTTGTTCAAGGAAACATTGATCCTTTATTTCAATGGTCCAGGAATGATTGTTTTTTTCTTTCATGGTAGTTTCAGTAACCCTCTCCAAATCCATAATTTGGAAGTGACCATCTCATTCTTTTCAGTATCAGTCTTCACAACTGTATATTACACCAAGTACACTTTTGCTTTAACTGTTCTGATCCTTGTAAATGTTGAAATGCCCTTATTTTTTAATGATATCTTCTAAGGCTGTTGTTGTTGTTTTTCCCTAGAATGAACATCTTCTTTATTTCTACAGCATGTTATTTATTCTTGAGCACAAGAAAACAAAACTATATAACTTCTTCAAAATTCACTAAACAAATAGATTGATGTGGCAGTTTCCTAATTTGTAACATTTATTTTGAACTTTTCATTTTTACTTACATAATGAGCTCTTCTAAGTATTTTTCTTAAAAGTTAACAAAGAGGCATTGTGTTTTTAAAAATAAAATCTCAGGTCAAACTTGAGATGTCACCTCCTGGTGACCAGATGGGCTGTCTAATGATAATTTATGTGTTGTATAAACAAATACTTGTGATTCTGATTCTCAGTGCATTTAGTTTCAAAGAATAGAAACTACTCCTTAGTAGTACCTGATTCAGAATTTTATCTTACAAAGGTATATTAACTATTTGACCTTGCTAAATAATGTGACTATGTTTCAGATTTTAATAATGAAAAATATATATGTTGACCAGTTTATTCTCATTGGAATCCATGTAAACCTTAGCTAACAAGGCAATGTTTTTGTTTCTAATATCCTTGACCATATTCATTTATAAAGTAGATATTTCCATGTTCTAAAATTCACATATAATTTCAAGTAAGCAAATGTGATCATTCTGTATTTTTATAGAAAACAACATTAAAAATATAGATCTGCTTGTGGTTTAGTTCACATAACCTGCTTTTGATTCTGTGCCTCAAACTATTGTTCTGGAAGAAAAAGTAATGTGGTTCATTAATATCATAGTGTCACAAAGATACAAGCTATCTGCAAAGAATTGTCTTTGCTCCACTGCTCAATGCTAGTGATTTCAATGCTAGTGAATGTTTTGCTTGAGGTGAGAATATGCACAAAATCTGAAAGGTAGGATTTCAGATTAAGTGTGCCTGTTCCAATGTACTCTCACAGAAAGATATATGCATCACTCTTCCAAACAGTTTAATAAAGCTTTACAAAACCAACTTGAACTTGGATTCAGAAAAAAGCTTCAATGTCGCAAAGAGCCATAATATAAGCATCACTCCTTCCCTCCCCCATTATTATGTTCCTTATCATTAAACTTCTCAGGGGAAAAAAATAAAAAGAACAGAGTACCTTTGGCAACTTTGCCCATTGCCCTTAATCACAAAGGTCCATCAATTCATGAGAGCAACTATTTCTAAAACACCATATGCTAGAAAGCAGGGAACTCCTGGTGTCTGCAGCTGCCAGAAATCCCCAGTTCAGCTGTGCTGTTAAAAAGGATTAGGATAGGGCATGATTAACCAAAGGAGTTTAAAATGACAAACAAGCCTCTAAATGGGATTACAGCAGTAATGAAAGCAGTAATGAATGAAAGAAGTCTTGGAATATTACCTATAAGTATCCAGATAGATCAGACCTTTGGACACTGTATTAGCAAAGTCTGTAAAATTATTTCAATCACTTATCACTGATAAATAACAAAGCCATATTCTAGGAAAAGCAAACTCTTTTCTGCTGTTGTTTGAAGCTATTAGAAGAGATTTTATGAAAAGATAAAAGCAACACAGAAAGATGTGAAAATATGACAAACAAATATTAACATTACCTTTTAAACCATATTAGAGCTGATTGTTCTCACCTGACTAAATTTGGTAAGGCTATAATCAGAAATAGCAATTTTTGGTGCTTATTGGCTTAAAAGTAGGCTGATAATGAAACAACATAGGTGTGTGTTGTCTCTCTCATTACTGACAGAATAGGTGCTGTGGACATGTGAAGAACTAAAATAATCTAGGAACATTATTGACCACAGAATACAGAGAGCTGAGAATACCTTGCTGACAGTTGCAGGGAATATTTTTCATATGATCAAGGAAATGTAAATCTAGAGAAAGAAGTTCCTAGATGTACAGCAAATCTGGTTAAAAAAAAGTATAACACAAAACTAGTTCAGCCTGTAACTGGAAAGAATTGTGTTGATTGTGCCTATATAGCTATCAAGTTGAAGTGCCAGAGTTCTTCAAACAAGTATGAATGGTCATTTCTTAAAAGTTTACTAAGGGAGCAGGGTCACCATGAATGAAGCTAGGGGGGCGGAAATTTATACTATTGGAAAATACAAATTAATTTCCCACTAGCTCCGATATCCTATTCTTCTGAAATATTCCAAAAGGCAAGAGAGTCACATGCACTATTACTCTGAAGCAGAAGGGACAAATGACCTTTCCAATACAGTACATTTATAAATCTTAAATAATGAAATTTCCTACAAAAGAAATGAGTAAGTTCAGGTTAAATCATTTTCTACAACAGATTTATACTGAGAGTTTGAGAGTATGCAGACAGAAGGGTGAAATCAAATAGTAGGCCTTGCACATTCTTTCCTTTAAAACCACAGTGACTTCTCAATAAATGAGCATGAGTGATAGTAGCCCTGGAAACAGAATTCACTTAACAAAAAATAAAGCAAAGGGAAGCAGAACCTGTATTTTTTCCTCCCAAATACATTATTACAAATTACAATCAGCATGAAAAATAATAATATACATTCATGCTTCATATTGTCCAGGCTTGATATATTTATCATTATAGGATATGATTCATTTGCAAATATACAAGTAGAGCACATGTAAAAAGAAATAGCATGTATCCCTGTATGAAAGTAGATCTGCTAGCTCTCATCAGTGCCAGAAGGACACATCATCTGCATACCAAGGTGCACTCAGCCATTGTTCAGTTCTTTATTTTTTCTAAACTGCTGCTTTGTTTACCCATACCAAGAGCAAGAGACTATAACAATTATCTCCCCTGAATAGACATAAATCCACCATTCTGAGTTATTAGCTTAACAAAATCACTCCACAGATGAAGTTGCTTCCCACTCTCTGGGGGAGGAAACCCAAGAAAGTTGATTGTTAACTTCTGATGCCAGGATGCTGGTGAAAAATAAAGCATTTCTCCTTCCCATTGTCTTTCAATGCAGCAACACATCTTACTTTTGTATAATATGGTGCTAACTGCTTGCCTGTTATAGAATAGTAATAAATTATTTGCTTTGCTTTGCTTTGTATTTGTTACATTGTGCCCTGTCCAGTAACAGGATATTTCCATATTGTAATAATTATGCTAATCCATCATTTTCTGTTTCATAATATGACAAGTAGTGCAGTTACTACGGTACACACACACACACACACACACACACACACACACACACCCCTGTTGTCCAGGAAAAGAGATGTTTCCACACTTTCCTGTTACCATTTGTTATAGATTCTAGTTAATTTAAAAAAGTTTTAATTATTTGCCCTTGTATTGATTCATATCTTCCTTCTTGTGAACCTTTCTTTATTCAAAAAGGATTTGTCATAGTCCAATGATTTTCAACCTTTTCTTCACCGTGGACCTCCTTTAAATACCCTTTTTGACCACCAGTCATGGACCCCAAAGATTTAAGATTTAAATCATAACATTTCAACAAGCCTTCGTGGACCCCCTTATGATGACATCATGCCCCTCAGGGGTCTTCAGATTGAAGGTTGAAAACCACTGCTGTAGTCAAAATGTTACTAAACCTGTTACTAAATCATACCATTATAAGCACAAGGTATAGATGGAAACTATTTTCCCCTCAAAGGGGAATCCCATTCTAGCCCTTTAAGAAGAGCAGGTGAGAAAAAAAGGCATAATAAATAAAAATGAATTGTTATATAGACTCAGTTTTGATATATACAACTTCCTTGGATGGGACTAATGAAAAATGGTTGTATAGCAATGTAAAAATACCCAGTAGCATTCTAGATGAATGTAGTCCTTAATATAAATTTATTTTTCATCTAGAAGTTAAACAGTTCTAGGTTTTACTACTTAATTGAGTACAGTAAATCAAGATATTTTCCCTCCATTCTTCTGCACACTGAAAAATTAATACTAGCACTGATAGTTCAGCAGCACTCTAGGGAGCAAGATGTAAGAACATATGAAAAGTTTCCTATTAGCTTTCTTAAAATATAAACAGCTATCTAAACTACAGGTTTAGTTAAGAAGCTGACCAGTGAACTAGTCAAATAGGTTTAGTGTATTGGACTTATATAGAACATTGTATTATCATATTGACTCTCAAGTTGCTATTTTCCTTCTGAAAAGATTAGAAATGGAGCATTATGTGCCAATATGCTGTATGAAACTGCAAAATCTAGATCTGGATTTCAGTTTCTGATATAACATTTTTTCTCATATTTGATGAAGGAAACCATTAACTTTCAATAGGCAATGACAATTTTATTATGTATCTTTAGGGTTTCAAGGACCAATTTAAGAGAAAATCAACTTTCTATGATTTCCAAGCCACAAAATCCTCCAGTCGATCATATCATAAGATGCTCTAGTGGCGACATATTTGAACCTAAAAAAAATGTATGAATTACCCCTGTAATAGAGAAACTACATGCCAATACTAAAGTCACAAACAAATCTTTAAAGCTATCAAGAGGTACAAAAGTAGGCTGATGTAAGACCTTTTATTGCCTATAATCCATTTTTTGTAATGTTTTAGTGCATCTTTCTGCCCCATAGCCTAAAAGTCTCTTCAAGCTTGACCAGAGACTAATGAAAGCGAGTCACACTTAGATAGGCAAGATGTGGTGATGGGAATCTGTAGAAGGTTTGGGAACATTTTCTGATTCCAAAGCTTATTTAGAAAAGATCCATGATTGCTTGCACTTCCATTTTGATATGCTGAGAGCAAGGTGTGACAATCACTTTCCATTTTGAGTTGCTGTAGATTCTGCTGCAACAAATACTCCTCGCCAGCCACCTCACACAAAAAGGACAGTGGGGCAGGGGAAAGTAACCTGGTTCTTTCAATAGCTTATCCAGTCCTGAATAAAAGACAGAATTGACCTATTTCAAGTTCATCTTTCTTTTTTTAAATAAATGTAATATATTTGCTCTTTTTAATTTTTAAAAATTAATTTTAATTGCATAGTGCATATTGTATAATTTTATTGTATAATCTTAATGCTTTAATTTTAATGCTTCCTGTGGAAAGAAAATATAAATTATTTATACTCTAAGCAAACAAAAATATCCATTATTCTGTAGCCTCCTGACTCTAAAAATGATTGAATGGAAAATATTTTGGTATTGGAGAAAGCTGCTTATACAAATATAAACATTGTTAGATTACTTAAAATTACTTGTTATAATTTTTATTCATCCTATACCATTTCAATTATGATTATTCTTGCTTCATTTGCTACAGGATTAATATAAATCATATGGAGAACAAAGGCTGTAATGGTAAAATATAACAAAACTGAATATAAAACCCCTTGAATTCTTTAAGAAATTATGGGTTTTATTTCCAGTAAAATTCTGGTAAAATACATAAAAAAAAATAGTGCAATCAATATGAGACAGAAAGATCTTCCCACAACTGCAGGGGAAGCTATAAAGCCTATATGTGAAGAAACTCATATACTGCTGATATATTTGTCTGAATAAATGTGTAAATAAATAAATGCATGGGTAAACAAGAGGCTGATATTTTTAATAAATGGATGGATCAGTAAATAACACATATCAATACATTATTAAATACATTGATCAGTGAAATGTCATATCAATATAGTGATATTAAAATTGTATAGTAATTCAGAATCAAGGCAGGAAAGGGTATTTTAATTTACTGGTGATATGCAGGTACCTATATGTGTCTGAATCATCTATTACTCTTCCAATTTGGTTCAAAGGATAGTCAGAATTGATACCTCAGGTATATACATAAACCAAAAAATGAGGTAAGGAGTCAATGATGAACGGCAAAAAACAATGCCCTTATTAAGATAAAAACTAAAATAAGAAAAAGTTGCTTTCGTGATAACACCCTGTTTCAAGTAATATTTATCTTAAGTTTATTCAGACCTACTGTAATAATTATTTCTGCATGAAGCAGGGATGTGTGAAGACCATAAATACTGATTTCTCCCTTGTAGCTTCTCCATGTAAGCCAATGCAGATAATTTTCTCTGTAGCATAATCAGTTAGGATTGAGATTAGCAGGATTGCTTCATCCTTCCCACATGGAAAACTCTAATTACCAAGCAAAGGAAGTGGAGAAGGAAAAACCAGCAAGTGTCCTCAGTAGCTTATCCTGGTCATAAATAATTAACACTAGTTATATAAAAAAAGAAAAATTAAGAGGGAATTGGAGAAAACAATGTAGAATACATCGTATACAGTACCGCAAAAGCAAATGAACCTCTTACTTAGCTTTTCGTGTGAGAAATACGCAAACAGTAGAAAATAGGTTATCAAAAATAAGTAGATATGGGTTCAGAATAAATAGAACTGGAAGAAAAAGACTTGGCAACTTTCCTTACAATATTTTAGCTAATTTTACAAGTTGATCATGTTTCTGACTCACTAATGACTTATTTCAAACCTCCCAAAGAAAACATTTATGAAGGACAAGCAAAAAGAGAATTGCAATATTTTTGCTATGTAACTTGATCCTCATGTAAGCTGAAAACCACACAACATGGGTTTTGTAGTACCAACATGGGCTTTGTAGTAGTGTTGTATGTACTAACTGTTATTTTGTACTTGAATTTGACTTATTTTTTTCTCTTTTAAACAATGTTAGCAGTTTACCAAACCATTGCAGACTGGGATGTAGACAACGCTCTATTCTACTGCTGTATAGATTGATTGCTAACTTCTAATATTCCTAAACTTCAGGATTAAAAAAAAGTATTTGCTCTTCAGGTCAGAATGTCTCCTGATAAAAGAGAGAGCTTGTTAATATTAATTGGGAACTGGGTTGTTTCTTGTGAACTCCATGCAATCTATCTTCATTAACATGCTAAATTTTATGCCCCAACTTACATCAGAGCTCATTTAAGTGGACATACATGTAACATGTTTAACTCCATGTAACTGATTTCCTATGCAAAGAGGAAGTTACTTTTGTCCTGTCTGATCAACTTTTTTTCTTGTAATTTTCTTTAATGACTTAACTATAAAAGGGAACATAAGATGGGTCTCGAGGTTCCCTCTTTATCAGATTGTTCTGAATAAATTGTAATAAAATAATCTTCCTGTCTCGGTCTGTGTCATTGGAAAAATATGCATACAGGGCATGACCCTATAGCTAGGTTTGGTCCTCAAAGCCTAATGCTAAGTGTGAATAATTTCTTACCCTTTGTTCCCCTACACAATAGAAAACAGTAGTTTTACTCTATAATGGGAGATCTGGACATATTTTAATTCTAGAATTCAGGATCCCTTTTTTGAGCAGTTTTTAAATAAACCAGCTTGATAGCTTCTGCCATCATCTTATCAATTTCAAAATATTTGTTGCCAAAACAAACTTTCAGGCTAAGGAAGATAATTTTTTTGATGCTATGAAAGCATCAATAATAAGATGTGGCTATATTTCAGGACCAGAAGGAACAAAAACATAAAAATGTGTGTGTGTTTGTGTGTGTTCAGATCAATATTGACTTTTGGTGAATGCCTGGATAAGTCCCTGTACTTTTCTTGGCAAGATTTCAGAAGTGATTTTCTATTGCCTTTTCCCAAGGGCTGAATGAGAGTGACTGGCCCAAGATCACCCAGCTGGCTTTGTGCTTAAGGTAGGATGGGAACTCATGCTGTTCTGGTTTCTAGTCTGGTGCTTTAACTACTACACCAAACTGACTCAAAACATGTACTGTATCAATAATAAAAGGGGCAAAATGTAAGATTAAAATCATAAAAATTAAGTATACATTTGAAAGATGAAATCTACCTCATTTTTTTCCTTTTCTCTTGCATATAACATGAACATAAAAAAAGAAACAACATAAGTGATAAATATGTCACAAAATTCTTTAACCCTGTTCCTAAAAGTCTTTGTGATTTTCAATACTTATTATTCAGAAACATGTTTTGAGCTCTAAACTACTTTTGATGGTATCAGTATCAGGAAAATCTAACCGATACAGGGATACTTTGTTTTGAGATACTTTGAGATACTTTGAGATACTTTGATGATACTTTGTCATAAAGAACATCATAAAAGCAAAGAAAGTGTCCAGATTATAAAGGAAAAATATCTTAATACACTAATTCTCACACTAAATTATAAACATTTGCACAGTTTGTGAGTGAAAAAGCATGGGACAATGAACATGCTGTCCCCCAAAGTTTCAAACCTACTAAGCAGATTAGGGAAATCTTTCTTGAATTCTGTGGCACCTCCAGGCCAGGTGCCACTCAAAATATTCACTCAAAACAGGTCCTAATTATCTAAAATTTAGTAATGAAATAATTATGAAGAGCAAAAGTATGAAAACAATGGCCATTTAAAAATCAACATTTATTATTACTGACAAGGCTAAATACCTTCCATTAATTACTATCTGAATGTTCTTGTAATGAATGCATACTCAATAAGTTTTTCTTTCCTAAGATAATTTTAGATAATTTATAAAATGTTGAAGAAAACAATAATGAAAACTGTTTCAGACGTTTGCCTCAGTCTTCAAAAGGGATAGACTACAAAAACATATATTAGATGTCTAAAACATAATCATTATATCATTGAGTATAATTTCCAAACCATTTCCAATCACACCTTGGTAATTTATAGAAATTTAGATGACTGGATAATTCATAACTTGCCCATTTACCCTCTGGGCTATAGACAACTGGTGTCATTTTCTAAAATGACTTCCATTGTGTTGTTTTAGCACCCATTTTTTTGATCTGTCATTCTGCCCATTTCTATATATCAGCTCATTTACTTGTCAAAAACAATTTACAAACCTGACTACCATTGTGAAGTATGAACCTTTTTCTGATATCTATGCAGAAAATAGAGCATTGCAATAGGTGGCCACATCACAGCATCTGCTAGGAAATCAAGACTGCTGGATGCTTGATTACACTGTGCAAGTGATGAATGTGGCGGGAGAAACAAATCTCCAGAGAAAATATCTGAAGAAAGTAAAATTGCATCTGAGAAATGAAAGGGCTGAAATGCTATTTGTATACAAACTCAGGTGCCTTTTCAATACTGCATATGTATTTTTGGAAAAAAAAATATTATGAAGAATACAGAAAGCACATATTTCTTTGTTGTAAATCACATGGGAATCCTGGAAATGGTTGTTTCATATGGCTTTGTTTATTAAAATAGGCTATAATCAGGATTTCACAGAAAATCATATTATCCTTCTATGCCCTTACAACCTGTATTAATATAATGATGTCTGTCCAAGATGGGTCTGTGATCTAATTTTTATGCTCCACTGATATTAATTTGTAGGAAGAAGAGGAAGAAGATGAACATTATAAAGTTTGGTACATCCATGCCTAAAACAAAATAAAATAATCTTTAACAATAAAATTGCCACAGGCACCAAATGCTATTCATACTTTATTATTTTCTTAGATGTTGTAGCTAAGGACTAGTTAACCTATAGAAAATCATTTGGGCAACATAATTTGTTTCTGTGTGTGTGTCTGCATAAAAATCTTAATTTTAGGAATAACTGCTAAAAGCAACATTCCATTCAATCTTCCTTTTCAGAAAGAAAATCTTCTAACTTAAATCAATATATAGCAAGTGTGGCAAAGGCAATATGTTATTCACTTTGTTGTAACTGATCGCAATATATCTTCATACAAATCAAGACAGCGGTGCTCAGGAAGATATGTAAATACCATATGGCAACATGTTCCATTGTCTAACATTTTAAAACTCCCTAATGATTGTGTAGTCTAAAACTAGCAAATACAGAATACCTGCATTTGGTGTATTTTTTAAAAAAATATCATCTGACAGGTTAATACCAAGTTCTTTCTAGGTGAGTTATTTTAATTATTTGTGGAGGCTCTTCTGTTGACATATTGTTGGAAGAAAACACTGTGTTTCAGTTTGGCATGGGACAGTTGAATTAATAATATCAATGTTGCTTTGCCAATTTGTCCTTCTGGCAATATACATGTTTCCGTATTGGCCACTGTAAAATCTCCAAGGTTATTCAGCCTTCATAAAACCAGCTGTGTGCTGAAGTCCCACATGCTGTGCAGCATACACCATTAATTAATGATTTCATTATAGAGACTGACTGAAACTGAAGCCAGAAACAAATAGCTTTGTGTTTTAGAACAAGCCACACTGTGTTTCAACGAGTTATAAGGGTAAATGAACAATAAGAGGCTGGTAAACTCAGTTTAGTTCAAATGCTTATGACAAAATATCAGTGCTATAACGTAAGTGGAATCCCCACTGAAACAATTTGGATCTCTACAGATGATAGAATGGTTTGCAAACTGCAAAGTTAATCTTTTAGTTAAAAACTTTTCTGTAATTTCATGACTGTTCTCTGAGATGAATTTCATTGTGGAAGTCCAAAGGGTTCATTTTATTAAAAAAAAAGTATAAAAGAAAGGCAAAAAGTAATGGAAGTGCAGAACTAAACATGCAGAAGCTGTGCCATATTTATGGTGTGCATAGTCAACTGGCAGATACTAACAAGAGATGTAGACACACACACACACACATATATGTATACACACATACACACACACACACATTATAAATTTAGTTCATCAATGAACAAATCCAATGTCGACAAGTATGATTATATACACACATACACACACACACACACATACATGGCCATATAAATTTGTTTAATAAATATATAAAAAGCTGATTGTGTTACTGCTATCAAGGGAGATATGGTTTTTATGTTGTGAATTTCAATATTGTAATCCACTTGGAATCACCTATGTGTGAGTTAGCAGCCATATAAATACATAATAAACACGTCTACTTATTGAGAGGCTACTCAACAATATGAATATATTTTGGGAGTTTTTTTTCTTACTGGTTTCTAGTTTTGGTTTAATTTTCTGCATGCTTTTATAATAAGCTGATTTTTTTGTTTAAGAATCTTTCTCATCACTCAGCCCACTGAGCTATAAATTGAAGGCAAATGTTATGTCTGTAGAAACTTTTTAGCCACTCAGAAGCTCCCTACAGTCTTCCCAACATGAAATAAAATTAAATACTCATTCTATTTCTACCAAACCATTATTTCAAGAAAGGCTCCCTGTACAATTTATTGAAGTTGAAAAAAAGAAAGAAAAGGAATTACACTGGGTATCTAACAGTGACAGAATGAAATGTTTCCATATGTGTGATTTCCACCTTAGTACAATGTTCATAGCTTCAAAAATAGTATGTCCTTTAGAGCATCCAATCTTAAACTCCATTCTCCTAAGATAAAGGATAACAGAATGCCAGCTGACTGTCACTCTACTCATGTTTACCAATAATTTATGCAAAAATATAATTAAGCAGTATTATTTTTATTCTTCTCTTAAAATGTTTTAATTTAGTCAACTGTTCCTAAATAAAGCAGTGCAGATAAACAGAACTAGCTCATAGTAGTTTGAGATGGAATTTCAAATAATCTAAACATTTTAGGGATTATAAAACTGCAGAGTATAATGGGGAATCTAATATAATGAGGTATGCCCATGACCTCCCAACTTAATTATCTGATGTACCTCATATCTTGACCTGATTCCTTACAAACAATTAACAGAGTCCAAACTTACCTTCTGTTCATTGTAGCTAAATTAAATGCTGGGGTATTTTTTTAAAAAAAAGTTTATAGTTGTTTGTTTAAAAGAGACTATAATCAAGTTTTACAATGAAATTTCTTAGGATTACAGCCATGCAACATAGTACTATATGTCTCCTCTCGACAATAAATCCACTAAAATCAAGCGTACTTTCTGAAAAGGTTTAGAGCATATTCTCTATTCTCTTCTTGCTTTATGCATTTGAATTAAACAATTATCAACTGGAGAAATTAGAAAAGCTGTTTCACATTGTTTCTTGATTTGTCTGTGTCAAAGCTTGCCAGCACTGAACTGTAGTGTCACATTTTTTGATCCACCCAGATTCAGATATTGGCATCAATATGTTTTCAATGAAATTGTATTCTCATGCACTAGGATTTCATTGTACAACAGACACACCAGATTACACCTGTGTCAGTCTTGTATTTTCTTCTTCTATTGCCACAATTTCTTCCCAAGCATTTGCACAGTACACCAAATCCATCATTGATTTAAATCTTTACTTGCTTCAGTGCACTTCTTCCATGAAATCTGCTTGGCTCTGTGTCATCTTGTTTTATCAGCTCTCATAGTAATCAGCTTCAGAAATAATTCGCTGTTGCCTGCTCTGATGTTTCCCTCTTTTGTGCATATCAAAATGACAAAGCAATCAGATCCTCAAAGTCCAACTGAAAAATAATTGGAAATCCAAAGTGGCCCTGAATGTTGTTTTGTAAATAAAGTACATTCAATTACAAAATATGCAAGTGTGGACTATTAGGATTAGTTAGCATTTTTTTGAGAAAACAAAACTGTATTAAATGTTCACAGCTTTCATTTCAAGGGAAAGGACAACATGCATTTATTGGGCTAGGCAAAAGATGAAGACAATACGAAACAAAGGAAACTTCACATCTTTCAACAAAATAGAATGCTTTTATTGTACCTGCATTTGTATCCTGTCTATCACATGCAATTTTATTCTGTTTATGTATAGCTTATTAATCACAATCTTTTGCAATATATCACATCTAGATGCCTCCAAATTTATCTTTATTTTGCCCCCTTCATTGTAAGTGCAAACAATTGCATATATATATATATATATATATATATATGTTTCTTGAGGTTTTCGCGGGTATTTGTATGTATATCTTGGGTTCTTATCGGG
>JANHFL010007270.1:10300-20717 GCA_032468155.1 Oxyrhabdium leporinum | reverse complement strand
ATTAATCCAATATACCTCAGAATATTGCCCCCACAATCCGGGTCCTCATTTTACCTACCTCGGAAGGATGGAAGGCTCTCAATGTGTAGTCCTTAATGGAACCATATCTATATGGAGGGAAGCATGCTACCAAAAAGCATGTTGTATGCTTTGTGGAAGCATACCACAAAGTTCTATCTTACATCCTATACTCTTTAGACAACACCAAGGTGGGGAAAATAGCCAATACTTTAAAAGATAAGTTTGAGATCCAGAAGGATCTTGACAGACTTGAACACTGGGCCCTATTCAACAAAATGCAATTCAGTTGTGAGAAAAATAAGGTTTTACACTTAAGCAAGAAAAACCAAGTACACAGATATAGAATAAGTGGTACCTGGCTCAACAAAAGTAACTGTGAGGGGGCTCTAGGAGTCCTAGTGGATAATCACTTAAGTATGAGCCACCAGTGTGTTGCAGCTGCCAAAAAAGCCAATGCAGTCTTGGGCTGCATCAACAGAGGGATTGTTTCAAGATCAGGTGAAGTTTAGCACCATTTTATACTGCTTTGGTAAGACCACGTGTGTCCAGTTTTGGTCACCACAATACAAAAAATACGTTGAGATTCTAGAAAGAGAGCAGCAAAGATTATTAGGGTGCTGGAGGCTAAGGAATATGAAGAACAATTGCAAGGAGGATTAGGAGTGGTACGATAGCAGTCTTTCAATATTTGAGGGGCTGTCATGGCGAGGGGGAGGTCAACCTACTCTCCAAAGCACTTGAGAGGAAGGAAGAAGTAACGGATGGAAACTTATCTAACAGAGATCCAACCTAAAGTTAAGGAGGAATTTCTTGTCAATGAGAATAATTAATCAGTGGAACAGCTTGTCTCTGGATGTTGTGGGTGCTCCAATACTAGATGTTTTAAGAAGAGATTGGACAGTCTGAAATGGGATAGGATTTCTTGCCTGAGCAGGGGGTTGGACTAGAAGACCTCTAGGTCCCTTTCAACTCTGTTATTCTGAGATTCTGAAATCTTGAAATGCTAGACAGGGCAATGTATTATAAGCAAGCAATAAATCTGCACATTTGTTTATAAACTGCATATATTTGAATCACAATATCTTCTGCCCAGTGGATTTTGTAGGAAAAAAGAATCCAACTAATCCCTGGATAAGGGGTGATCTGAGTGCCTGAGCTTTGGATGAGTTGTTTCATTTTCTAAGTTTTTTTCACAATTCAGGTTTATCAGATAATTTAATCTTCTAATCAGTTTCATAATACCAAGGGTAAACTCTGAATTCAAAGTTCTCTATTGATATACATTGCTTATATCTCACGTGCAGGGAAAACTAATATGAAGCCTGTTGTCCAGAGTATCTTAGATGTGGTAAGATAGATGTAATGGGATTTCTGTAGTATCCAGTCAAGCATGGACATTGTTTATCCACAGAAACTGATATAAACTTTTTTTTATAAAATGGAATCTCCTTCATCAGCAGCATGAAAGCTTAAATGTCACAGATTTCCACCAAGTAGAGTAGAAATCTATCAACATCATTATCTGAAATGGTAAACTCTAGTCCATGAAAATGTGGGCCATGATAAATTTGCTAGCCATAAGATCCTTTGTTATTGCTGCTATCTCTCTGGAACTTTATGTTCTGTTCTCATCCACAATGGAGAAAAAAAATGTAACAAAGCACATCAAACATACAATATCTTGTCCACCTCTCAAATATACCATTCAACCACAATTACATTACATAATCTGCTATTTGTTGAGTGTAACACATCTACACAATCGGAAAAACTGAATCTGCACAATCTGAAAATCTCCTCTGGCTTGATATGAACAGACTCTTTCTTATATTTACCTGTATTTCTTTTTTTTCCCCTCTTTCCCTGTATAGTTTGTGACACAACAATCAGATATAAATATTTAAAGAAAGTGACATGACTTAATAAGTTCCAGAATCCCAGCAACATTCCACTTGGCTGCATATACATACCAGCTTTGCCAAAGAATTGCAAAATGTTTACAGATTGTTCTTTTCTCTGGGATTGTTTTCCCAAGGTTTCTGCCTAGAAGCATTTTTTTTCTTTCTGTGATGAGGGTCAGAAGTCAGAAATAGTTGTTTTTTTTCAAATTTAATTGGAATTGAGGGCAGATGTAGACTTAGAGCAGACTCAATGCCTAGTTTGTTCTAATATAGGTGCACAACAGTAGAAATTTGAAAAGTCCTTTAGTGACATGACTTGTATTTCCCAAAGGTATGTGCTGTTCCTTTAAGAGAAATAACAGAATAAAATTCAAGAAGTGTGCTTTAGTTGAGCTTTGCTGTTTCTGATCTGACTGAGACTGCCAGTCTCAACTTGTCATTTCCTGAAATCCAATCCTAGTTTTTGATGGAACTAACTTTAATAAATTCCTCTTGTGCTGAGTAATGGTCGTTGCATCCCTATGTGTTGAAATCTGTCTCAAATTCACATATAAAACTAGGTTTGCAAAGGCCAATGGCTATTATTTTACCTTTCTAATTCATGTGTGTTTAAGAAGAAGCCCCAATGAAATACAGGTAGTCCTTGACTTACAACAGTTCATTTAGTGACTATTTGAAGTTACAACAGCACTGAAAAAAATGACTTATGACCATTTTTCACATTTATGACCATTGCAGCATCCCCATGGTCATGTAATTTACACTGGGATGCTTGACAACTGACTCATACTTATGACAGTTGCAGTGTTCTGAGGTCATGTGGTCCCATTTTGCGACCTTCTGACAAGTAAAGTCAATGGGGAAAGCAGATTCACTTAACAACCGGGTTACTAATTTAAGAACTGCAGTGATTCATTTAACAAATATGGCAAGGAAAAGTTGTAAAATGGGGCAAAAGTTGAGGACTACCTGTACCTATTGATGCGGTGTCATATGTAATGCTGTCTGAGGAGTGAGAATCATTGCACAAGAAGTTCTCTTCTAAGAAATGAAGTGGTAGTTTCAGCTTATTATCAGCTTAGGCATCTTGCTAATACCAAACCCAAATGAAGATCCAGAGCTGCATAACTTGGTATTCAAGCACAGGAACTCTGGCCAGTATTGCAGCAGAATTTCAGTGTTGGAAAAATGATACATGCAGTAAGAGGTACTCAAAGCCATTCAATTAGCAACAAGATGTGGTGAAGATTCATATCCCATTCATATGAGTTGGTCTTCAGAAATGAGGGACATCAAGTAGGACTACAGAATTGAATTATATTCTCAACGTGCAGTACTGTATAATACACAATTACTGAAGGTGCTCAGTTGTCATCTCAACATAGAAATATGCCCATCTGTCAAATGCATCAAAAACGTCATCAAGCAATGCCATAAAAGGGAATGATCAGGCAATTTTTGCATTGAACAGAGAAAATCATGCAGCACTTGACAAATATATTGGGCCTTCTGAAGCAGTTGCATCAATACTTGGATTTCAAATTATTGAAAAGGAACTAGCTGCTATTTACCTTCAAATGCACCTTCCACAACAGCATTCTTTATTTTTTCAAAATAATGCTGCTGTGTAACTGAATAATGATATGGGGTGAACCACTTTAACAGAGTTCATGGATCTTTGCAAATATGATCCATTTGCAAAAACATGTGGAATATGTGGATATTCAAAATTGTCCAGTTGGACTAATAAGAGGTGGTAAAGAATGAGTATTGGGAAAAGAATGTAAAAGTTCTCCAGAATTTTTGAATCCAGTGTTCTGGGTTGAGTGTATACTATTTCTCCATGAAGAGAAACTTTATTGTCTTGCTAACAAACACTGAAATCAACAATCTATGACAATTGTAGAACCAGTTCAAGAATGCAGTGTGTGATTTCTTGCAAATCAAGAGGACAAATATCAATGCTCCTAATATCAAGATCAATAGGAGACAAAACTCAAGAAACTTGCAAAAACATTTAAAGAATATAATTTGCCAAAACCAACAAACAGTATAGTTAATCAAAATGGTGGCAATAAGGTATTATTGCACAAACTGCAATACAACAGAGACAAACAGCAGAAATTTTAGTACGCAACGAGCCTTTGCTGAATAATGAACAGAAAGCAGTATCTGACTGTGTGTAAGTACTTGCAAGCTTTTTTCAATAATTTCCATTGATGCACCATGAGAAATGGGAAATACATTTGTTATCAACTTATCCTTGCTGGAAATATTGCTATTGCTGTAGCATGATCCGGTATTGCAGCAACAGTGATGCCTGATGGTAGACAGCTCATTCAAGATTCAAAATACACCTCAAAGTGAATGAAAGTGCTTTATGTAACACAAACAAAAAAACAAATACCACCCCCACACAATTCTGCAAATTTGGTTTGACATGGAAGGCTTAATTGTCTGGGTTGACAGTCCCATTATTAGGAGAGTGAGCTTTGAAGCTGAAGACTGGTCTCTTCGTGATGTATGAAAAATGAGGCCCTTGGGAGAATCTTAAACATTTGCTGTGGAAATTTCCATCAGCTTCTACCAATTGTGAAAAGGAGAAATGTTGCTAATGTGCAGAATCCATGCATCAAAAAATCATATTTATGGACAAGCTTCAACTTTTTAATTGAAGAGAAGCATACAACTGAGAGGTATGTTGGCGATGTCAAAATTCAGAAAAATCAAAATGATGAAATAGAATTAGCAGTAGCAATAGCATTTAGACTTATATATCGCTTCATGGTGCTTTACAGCCCTCTCTAAGCAGTTTTACAGAATCAGCATATTGCCCCCAACAATCTGGGTCCCTGAAAATATGGTTCTGCAGGCAAGAACTATTGAAGAATGTATAAATTTCATCTACTCAACATTTGACAATCCTGCAGAACTGTTCTCAAAGAACTGTACCTTGTTTCCACACAATGAGATATGTGTTAGACACTTCCCTGGAATGATGAAAGAATATTTTCCTTCAATGCTATCAGCAAAGAAGCTAACACTACTCATTATGCCACAGAATTCCTTCATTAAAGTGAACTCTTTAGATTGCCATCACATAAACTGGAATTCAAGATAGGATCTCCTACCATTTTAATGAGGAACTTGGATCTTCCAAGACTTTGCAATGGAATGTGGATGTCTATGGAAAAACTCCATAAGTATCTGGAGAAACCAGTATTCCAACATGGTCAGTTATATGCCATTTTAAGACAAGGAAAAATAAGTGAAAATGTCAGAATACTTTAAAGAAATGGCAGATCAACCACAAATTAAACAAAAATCTTTTATATTTGTCTTGCTGTGGATCTTTAATAAAATCTTTTCTTCTTAATTTTAGAATCTAAACAATAGCAATCTGCCCGTCACCTGTGGTCATTCTGTTTCTCGACTTAAGTAAGGAAAGATGTCTGAGATGATGTCTGAGAAGGGCCACGAGTTGTTTAGTAATAAATAAGATTGTCTCAGCATAGGGCAAGAATAGGTACTATTCCTTTACTGTATTGTACATTTTTTGCAAAACAGGCTGAAAAATTGTGGTGAGAATCAGACGTATTTATGAGAGGATCTCTATCCTTATGTAATTTTAGAATATTAGCTGGAACCGATTCATAAATTATTTTATATTAAACCTCAGCGTGATGCAATATTATTTATTTTTTTTTATTTTTTTTATTTTTGTATTTATATACCGCCCCATTCCGAAGACTCGGGGCGGTTCACAGCTTTTGTTTAAAACAATGCAATATACAGGTTTAAAATTAATTAAAAAAGGATTAAATTAGTGGCTGTGACCCGTTTAAAATTTTTTACAAAATTTTAAATATTAAAACCCCGTTTAAATTAATTTATTAATTTAAATTAATTAATTTAGATTGCTTATATTTGCAGGCTCACATTCTCCCTTTGAGGCAAAATGGGCAGAAAACAAATCTATTTAAATATTTCTTTAAATCTAAATAAATATTGACTGGCATGATCCTAATATGCTCAGCAACAGCTTTGCACCAGCTTGCATTTCAAAATGGAAAGAAAATGGGCCTGCAAGCCTTTCTTCACCAAGGAAGCTCTCCCTTCCCCTCTTTACTGCCTTAGCACATGAAAGAGATGTGTAATATGCCATGCTGTTCATGTGCTGATGGAGTATAGCAGACAATAGTACTGGAGAAGGAGGAGAAAACATGTTTATCAATAAGACTACATGGTCATTCTGAAATGCCAGTCAAGGAGTCATTTAGACACCTCTCTAAAATGAAACATTATTTTTACTGTGCATGTATTTACTGTATACAATCCAGCAATCAAAAATTCATTTTTCTCATATAGCTGTGTTCAGGTGGATCTCACTTAGCAACTACCTCGTAGTAGGCTATGAAAAACTAATTTTATGAGCAATGCTCATATTTGCAATCTTTGAAGGCTTAAGATTGCATAAGCACAATAACTCTTTCATTTAGTGACTGCTTTACTTAATGACCAAGTTGCTGATTCCAATTGTAGTGGTTAAAAAGACTTCCTGTATATTGTATAAGTGAAGTTGGAATTGGCATGGATGAGTGTTTTTCTTCTGGTTTAAAAAAGCAACCCTTAGATTTAATGGAGTCTGTTAAACTGAGGATTTACTACGTACATAGAAGCATTTTAATAAACACAGAGTTGGTTCATTAATTGAGGTGAAGTCTGTAAAAAATTGCTTATTCCATCTAAATTGCACTCTACTGATGTCTTTAAATCCCTATACTATCAACTACCAATAAAGTTCCATTTAGTTTGATGTCACTAATAGAGACAACTGGTATTCATTTAGTGTCAGAGTAATCATTTATTGTCCAAGTTATCCATTATCCAACAATAATGGATAAATTTAAAGCTGCTGCTCTCCTTTCTCATCTTTCATTATCTTGAATGCCTTTCAAATAAAGAAGTATTCGCTGTAAAGCAGAACATGTTGCCTTCTTATCAATAGCACAATTGTTCTTATAATAAGGCAGCCTATGTGTAACTGCTTAACAGCAGACCTAAAAGCCTATACAACACATGAACACATTAATTCAAGCGAGGAACTCCATTAGCAATTGGAGAAGCAGAAGAGTGACTTAGTGCTCTAAATCCATGCTTAAATGTGGAGAACAGACTGAACTTTGCATCTCAAATCTGCCAAGTAAATTTGCACTCCGTTTTCTCCTGGAACCCACTGATGAAAGCACACAGCTTCAGAATCACGCAGTCCAATAGTCCAATAATTACCAGTTTTATTTAACTTAATTTGAAGAATTTTTGTGCATGCTAATGAATGCACATTCAGCCAACTTTGAGCAGAGTTGTGCTTACTTCCAAATAAATTATATTTCATATGAAAGGTCAAGATGAATATTTGGAGAAAGGAGTGTAGGGAATCCAATTTGGGAGAATGGAAAGATGTCCCAAATACAAAGGTGGTTACAAAGAGGCTCAGTTACATGCAGATATATATGGCAAGATTTTGTTACTTCTCTTCAGAAGAATCATCACTGATGGACAAGAAACAGCAACAGATGCTCCACACAAAAAAGCTTTCTCTTTTCAAGTCCTGTTTGTCTTTGTTATCCTATTAATGTCCAAATCCTTTATATTATGTGCTTCTTTGGGGGAAACAGGTTCATTAAGTAATAGAATCATACAACGTTTACAAAATATTTTTCTATATTACCCAGTTATACAATACTGTCTCTGTGCTATTTGATTATACCTTTCAGAGGAATCTCCTCTCCTGATTGTTGGCCAAGGCATTTCCTCATCAGTAATACAAAGAATTGCCCAGCTAATGCTGCTATTATATATTATGTAATACTTTGGCTTAATGATATTTTGCCTTGAATATCATGACTTTTGTGGTTAACTAAACATATGTATTGTTCTTTTGGTAAATGGATGACATATATCTACATGGTGGTACCACAAGGTTTGGTCTTGGGCTCAGTACTTTTCAACATCTTCATAAGTGATCTAGACCAGGGGTGTCAAACTGGATTTCTTCGAGGACTGGATCAGCATTGTAGTTCTCCTCTGTGGGCTGGTAACAGGGAAGGGGGCACAGGGGAGACAGATGCCTCCTGCAGCCTCCATGGCCTCCTACAGTGCACTGCCAGCTGAAAATGGGACATGTGCCTGTTTTCAGGCTGGTTTTTGCCCACTTTTTGCCCATTTTTCAGCCTCTTTTCAGCCTGTTTTGAGCTCATTTTTGGCCCATTTGGAGGCTGTTTTTGCCCTGTTTCTTGCCCTATTTTTGCCCCAGTTTGGACTTGGTTTTGGCCTGTTTTTGGCCCATTTTTCAGTCTGTTTGGGGCCCATTTCTTGCCGCATTTTCAGCTGTTTTTGCCCCATTTTTAAGCCTGGTTTGGGCCTGGTTTTTGCCATTTTTGGCCCATTTTCCAGACTGTTTTTGGCCTGTTTTTTATCTGTTTTCTGCCTGGTTTGGGCCTGGTTTTGGCAGGCAGAGGGCTGCAGGAGGCCATGGAGGGTGAAAACGAGGCGCAGGGGGCCACACTCAGCCCGTTTTAGCTTCCAGAGGCACCTTTGATATTTACAGGCCAGCCCCATGGGCCGGATTTAAGCACCCAGGGGGGCGGATCTGGCCTATAAGCCTTGAGTTTGATGCCCCTGATCTAGACGAAGAGTTAGAAGCAGTGGAGGAATTCAGCTGGTTCCCATAGTTCTCATTTCTGCAGTTCAGAGAACCGGCTAAAAATAAAGGGCAAGAGAAGGGTTTTTTTCCCTTTCTCTCCCTTCAGTTAATAGCTCCGGGCAGACAGCCAATAATCACTTAACAGTTGCAGCTGAAATGCAGCTAATACATGCTGAATCAAGTCAATGAACAACAGATTCTGACAGGATTAGGGCAGGGAAACCCATGAATCACCCATCTAGGGATGTGATTAGCCTCTTCCCTTCAGGGAGAAGGACAAGATTGCAAACATTTTCATTTTCATTCATTCATTTTCATTATAAAGAGTATTAACTAACACTTCTGTGGTCAGCTGATACTCCCTGGAGTTCCCCAAGACCTTTTATAGCTGCTGCAGTGTTGGCTACTTCTTGCTTCTTCCTGGGGGAAAAGATACAGGAGGGGACAATGATGCAGCTTGATCATACAGGCCATGGATTTAATGCATGTGTGATCCAGCCAGCTGTATTGCTTCTGCTGTGAAGTACCCAATTTAGAACATAAAGAACATAGAATAATAGAGTTGGAAGGGATAATGACTTTTGGCAGCATTAGCAAGAGCAGCTGCTTTGGTTTCCCTCTCAGCTGCTGCATTTGCTTTGGGGTTGACTTTTTTTAAAAAGGGGAATGGCTGTTTAGAGTTTTCTGCATTGTTTTAGTGGTTCCTGGCACTGTCTGTTTTGGGCGTACTTTCCTCACTCCTTTTGAAAGCCTCTAGTGATGGAGCACCCACAACTTCTGAAGACAAACTAGTTGATTGGTCTCACCCTTAGGAAATTTCTCCTTAGTCCTAGGTTGCTTCTCTCTTTGGTTAGTTTCTATCTGTTGTTTCTTGTGCCTTTTGGTACAAGAATGGAGAGACTATTCACTTGAGCCCAGAGCATCAATGACAAAATGGACATCATAATAATCACATGCTGTGACATTGTCTGCAAATACAGAAAAGCTGGAGATTGCATTGAAACATCACAATGCAAGTTTTGTCATTTTGGTATCACTGTGGCTAATGGCAGATGCTTCTGACCAAAAAGCTGGGATTCAAGGTGAGACTTGAAGGAATATAGATTTTTGTTTTCAATTTCAGCATAGTGAAATTGATTAAAAACTATGGATGTGGGAATACGATTAAGCAAGAATTCCTGTGAATGAGAAAGTTACAGAGCTTCATCATCATAGACAACTAGGTCAATGTTCTGTAATTTCAGTTGCAACTGAATCACAAATAATTGGTTTACATAAGGATTGAAATCACAGGAACATAGTGATAGAGTTGCATCAAATCTAAATTTGCTTTGTGCCAGAGTGTGGTAGGACTTGAGATCTTACTTCTTATTTGCTTTCATCATATTTTTGTTATATGTGCTTTGTTGGAACCTTTGCTAATGGCAGCAGCCACAGAACTTGTAAGGCAATACTGTTCCTTTGACAATTAAAACTCTTTGTTTTAATTGTCCTTTCAATATATCAATATGCTTTCATATTAGCATTTCCTAATGCTAATCTGAAAGCTACATAACCTATACAAGCTTTCTATCCAGTTGCAGCATTCAGCTTTGGATCTATCTCACTGTATTATCTTACTGGTAAACCTTATACTAATATAGGCTTTTGCTTAATTGGGAAAAACTTTGTGCAGAACAGGTATTATCTATTGTGATGTAGAAAGTTAGCACAATGAAATATTCTAGGAAATATTAAAAAGGCAGAATATTATACCTCCCTGGATGAGAAAAGGAGAAACATGCTCTTG
>JANHFL010007269.1:26375-43904 GCA_032468155.1 Oxyrhabdium leporinum | reverse complement strand
TTTCAGATTCAGGTTTTCCCAGATGTGCCAATATGACTTCTTCAATAAAGTTTCTTACTTGGATGGACTTTGTTTCTCAGTGCTGAATGGAAATGGGGAAGTTTCATTGGAATGCTGACACTCGCATCATCCTGGCAGTGTTACGTGACGTATTGGGACTTTTTTCCTCTTTGCTAAACTGGGTGGGGGCAGGGCCAGCACGTGATTGATACCCCTGAATGATCTAATCCTCACATCACATTCTGGACATGTCTGGGTAGGAAGAATCACAACTACTACAGAATAGCACGCCCAGGGATATTTCTGTGATTTTTCACTAATGTGCTTTCCTCCAATTACCCCTCTTGATACACAAAGATGTTTGTGATAGAGAGAGAACTTACTTGTAAACTGTAATTATGACCATCCAGGTCTTTGAGACTATCTCTTGCTATTTCTCCAGTGACTGCCTTTGATGTTAAAACCAACATGGAAGAGATGATGCATCAGAAAGGATAAAAGCCTCTGCTCATGTTCCCTGTGCCATGTTTTGGGACAGACAGGTTCTGTGCTCTTGAATATGTCTGTCTTTCCTTTCCATGGAAAGCTCCATTTGTCTATCTCTAAATCAGAAGGGCTACTGGCATTTCTATCTTGTGAGAATTCTTTCAATTCTTTCTGCTTGTTATACTTATTTGTTATACTTATTTAGAAATAGAAAGCAGGTTGATTTATCCCTATGAATTATGAACTTCCTACTTCTCCTTCTGATACCGATGCTGTGCCAGCCAGTCTCTGGGAAGCTTGGAATGAAGTGCCCACTGAGTTTGGAGCACCAGGATGGAAAACAACCATGGAGCTATTACAAGCCAGGAGACCATTTCATCAGTATAGTTGCAACTGCAACAACAATATCACATGTAACATTGCCTTTCAACATGGCTCCTTCTAGTCAATTTCACTTGTAAGTCATTAAGTGTGATTGAGTTGCATTCCCTCCATTTGCAGTTCTAACACTCTCCTTTTTTCCTCTTATTTCACTCATTCCTACATTACAGGGCATATCTAATTTCTTGAATTGTTATGACATCCTTGCCTTCTCTCTTTTGATTTATTTTGTACAACAGACTGAAATACAAAGATGAGGGGAAAAATACTTGAAAGAAATGCAGAATATATACTCTCCCAATTCAATCCTGAATTATCACTTGAATACTGACTTTAGTTTAAAGTAGCAACTGAAAGGTTTATAAATTGCTATTATAAATGCTTTTCTGGGTGAAACAGTGTCTTCCTATTAAGATGGCTCTACTTTAATGATTGAATGATTTTGAGTCCTAGTTAGTACTGTTCCCAAGCCTGGGATGCTGAATGGCTCTTAGGGGATTAAATTGAAAAATTATTTTGCTATTACTATTGATTATGACAATGATAATATGAACATTTTTTACATTAGTATACCTTATGATATACTAAGAATACCACGCTACATTTTTAATATTCAAGTGGTCAACAAGGATGCCTGGATCTTGAGAAATCTTACTCTTGGCTACAATATCCATGACAACTATGTGAGCACACTTGGGACATCAGATGCTTTGCTGGATATGCTTTCTACTGGAGAAGCCAATGTTCCCAACTACAGCTGCGGAAGGAAGGACAACCTTTTAGTTCTTCTTGATGGATCTAAAAAGGACATCTCCATCCAAATGTCAACATTAGGAAGCACCTACAAAATCCATCAGGTTTGTATGTGTGTTTTTCCATAGGTAAAGTGAGTGGGGTTGTGGTGGGCAAGTGATAGATCCAAACATATTTTCTTTTTTGGAATGGAAGAGCTGCTTTTCACCATGGCCATTATAGATGTCATGGCTGGGGATTGGGATCCAAAGTGTGGATGAAACAATTATCAAAGCAGTTATATCCTTTCAAGACACCATGCCCATTGCTTTAGAGGTTTCTGCTGCACAGAACTGAAGGTTAGGAGAGGCTCTGGGTCCAGTTAAAGAGTCTTCTGTACAAAAGGAAGTACAGAGGTAATGAGAAGCTCATGTTTTGTAGTAATAATCACCAAAATAATGATTATTTCAGTGGTAAACAAATCCCAAATTCATGAAAAAAAGCTAAATATATTATCTTACCGTATGTATTATGGACTTGTAGAAACCACTAGCATTAATTAATCATTTTTTAAAAAAAATAGAAGCATATTAACCCATATGTCAACTATTTTACCCTACAATTTTCATGATGAAATTCATAATAAAAAACACAATATTCACTACAAAAAAATTCATCGTGAAGAGCAATAAAGTGATGGATAGGACACTCTACCAGCTGAACTATTAAAAAATATCCCAATTGGTGGGGCACATTCATTTACAGATATAAATACATCACTACCATATCCAGTTGGGTTGAAGAAGGCAATAGTGGGTTCTCTGTATGAAAAGGGGAATAAAAAGGACACAAGCAATTACAGGACCATTCATCCAATAGATATTATGGCTACAATATGTGTTAAGTTCTTTTTGAGTAGAGTTGAGAGTTGTGTAGATAACAAGTGTATCCCTGCAGAAGATCAAGCAAGCTTTAGAAAGAGTCACTCTACTATTGCCAGTTGCTTTGTCTTGAACTATCTAATTACAAAATATGTCAGTCATGGTAGACAATGATTTTCTGCCTGTGTATACATTAGTTCACCATTTGACCCAGTAAATGGAGAAATGTCACAAAGGAAATTGATTGTTTAAAATGGAACTCATACTGTTGAATCTTGTCAAAGCTGTTTCAATTTGAGCTTGTTTTAGAGGGAGTTTGGGGTTCAAGGATCCTTACATACAAATGCCTAAGGAGATAAATATATAATAGGTGGTGCTGGTTAGAATGCAGTACTAAAGGCAAAGTCTGCCCATAAACTGCAGTTCCAACCTAACCATTTCAAGGTTGACTCAGCCTTCCATCCTTCTGAGGTTGGTAAAATGAAGAGCCAGATGGTTAGGGGCAATATGTTGACATTGTAAACTTCCCAGAGAGTGCTGTAAAGCACTATGAGGTGGTATAAGTCTAATTGCTATTGCTATTGTATATATAATAACATCTTGTTATATGCTGCCAATATATTATTATCATACTCCCAAGATGGAGTGTATGGAGTTGAAGTTTGGAACCTAAAATGTATCACTACTAGAACAAACCCAATCACATCATCTCAAAAGTATCTTTGGATAAAAGTTCTACAGCTGCTAACTTCAAAGCTGAATTGAGAATTTATACCAGAATCACAGAGTTGGAAGGGATCTTGGTGGTCTTCTATTCCAGCCTTCTGCTCAAGCAGGAGACCCTATTCCATTTCAGACAAATGGTTGTCCAATCTCTTCTTAAGAACCTGCAGTGATGTAGCATTACTGTTTGCTCTATGTCTAAAATATGGGTGTATAATTACTGGTGTAGCATTAAAGCTATAGAAACTGATAGACATCCAAATTTCTGATTTTTGAACAGAAAAACAAATCAAGTGAAGACTCTTGGATTCTACAACTGACAAATTGTATTAGGAGCTGTGGTCTCTTGTACAACTGGAGAAAAAACTAAAAAGATTGTTGCACGAAGAATCCAAGATATAAAAGCAGAGAAAGATATAGCCATCCTCAGTAAATTGGTTCATTCAAATGTATTAGCCACTACAAATATACTTTCAAAATTTCAAATATATCAACACAGAAATACAAAAACTTCTTAGTGTAATATTAACTCAAGCAAGATTTCAGCACTGGACACAATGATTAAATATGAAAGATTTAATCAAGACCCTTATAATGAACAGACTTGTACTTGCAGAGCTCCAGAGACAGAAGACTTAACATATCTATTATTTTAATGTCAATTGTGTAAGAGAAGGAGAGATCAGTATCTTGAACCACATATTAGATGAATGAGCTTTTGGGATCCTTGTGTTAAAATGACATATTTCCTGTATGGTCAAATTAAAAAATGAAATTTAATACAGCTCTTTAGTTGAACAAACATTTATTGAGATTTGCAGGTGAAGGTCTGATTGTGGTCAATGGGAGGGGTGATACAGAAATGTGATTTGCATTCTTTGTTCTTCTTCTTTTCAAATTAATTTATTTTATACTATTGTTGTATAAAGTTTTGTAATGTCATGTATTTTTATTCTGTATCTGGATTTGCTTAATGACTAACAAACAATAAGCTATTTAAATATGTTTACAAGAACAAATTGGATCTCTTTAAAGCTAATATTTTTAACTAATCTGACTCCAAATATAACACAGCATTCTTCATTGCTTTCTCAGATCAGTTTTCAATTATTTTCAGAGTCACTGAATGATAAAAGTCAATTGCCTTTTTACCACCGGCTTTTCCCAAAAAAAGAATTCCTCTACCCAGCCTTTGTCCAATTGCTTCTGCATTTCAGATGGACCTTGATTGGTCTCTTTGCTTCAGACACTGAAAATGGAGATAATTTCATGAGGACTTTCACTCCTATGCTTGTGAGGAATGGAATTTGTGTTGTTATATCACAACAATTCTCAACAACTGGACATATAGCTCCACTTAGGGATTCCCTCTCTAAGTGGAGGCAAGTTAATGTATTTGTTCACTTCATAGAATATGTTTCCCTTACAGACAGAATTCTTCCTTTCCATTTAACACTTGAAGGCTTGCCAGGACCTGTTGAAGGGAAAGTCTGGATCACGACATATGTCATAATAAGTCCAATTAAAAATTACAGACTTCTCAAATATGTGCATAGTATCTGGACTTTTTATTTTAAGGGAAAAGAATGGCAAATAGAGGATGCATTTGAACCCAGTTTCTTTGTGGAACCACCATTTGCAGATCAAACATTTCAGTGTTCTTTTTCAATGAATGTATTTTCTGCCAAGGGCAGAAGAAGATGTACTGAGAAAGCACCGCTGGAGACCCAAGAGAAAAGAAACAGGATCAAAGTCCAAAATATCCACTATTTTTACAGTGTCATTAAGACTCTGGCCCATGCTCTGAATGCTGCATATTCCTGCAGATCCAGAAGGAGAAGGACAGAAGGCAACAAAGTACTATGGGCTCCAAGGCTACAACCATGGCAGGTAGGGAGTCCTACAAGGATCAATCAAGCTTACTTCAAAAGAAAAGGAGGGGAACCATCTCAATCTACTTGTGCTACAAGAGGGTAAACAGGTTTGGCAAATCTAATCCCTCAGGCAATGAATCAGAATAGAGATGGAAGTGACATTGGAAGTCTTCTACTTCAACCCCCTGCAGGAGACCCTATACCATTTCATATAGGTGGTTGCCCAGTCTTTTCTGAAAAAGCTCCAGTGATGAAGCATCCACAATTTCTAATGGCAAGCTGTTCCACTGGTTAATTGTCCCCATTGTTAGGAAGTTTCTCCTTAATTCCAGGTTGCTTCTCTCCTTTATTCACATCCATTGTTTCTTGTCTTGCCTTCTGGTGCTTTGGAAGATAAGTTGAGCTCCTCTTCTTTGTGGCAGTCCCTCAAATACTGAAATACTGCTACCACGTCACCCCTAGTTCTTCTTTTCTCTAGACTAGCCATACCCAATTTCTGCAACCATTCTTTATGGGTTTTTTTGTCTCCAGGGTCTTAATCATCTTAGTTGCTCTTCTTTGCACTTTTTCCAAAGTCTCAACCTCTTTTTTGGTTTTTCTTGCCTAAGTGTAAAACTTTTCTTTTCTCCACATTAAATTTCATGCTGTTGGATAGGGCCCATTGTTCAAGCCTGTCAAGATCTTTTTGGATCCTATAATGTTAATGTGATAATGTTGACAAGAGTGACAAATATCACAGATTTAGTAAAAACTTCTATTTTTAAATATATATATATGAACTTTTAAATAAATTCCTGTATCTATGGCTTTGTGATTAACATTGCAGAACTTGCCTTTATGAATATGAATGTGACTCTGACACCAAGTAGCCAAACCCAGTGGTGGGATTCAGCTAGTTTGCACTGGTTCACCCAAACCAGTTATTAACTTTTTCTGCAGTTTGGCGAACCGGCTGATCCCACCACTGGCTAGCCCCACCCCACCTCTCCCCTCCCCAACACTCCTCGCCTGGCCTGAGAAGGTAAGATTGACACCGCTGGAGAGCACCCCGTTGGGGACAGACAGCTAGCCCTGACTGGGTTCCTTATGTAAAAATAAATAAATAAAACTGCAGTCAGGCTGATATGCAGCCGGCCCAGCTTTGCGCTTCTATTCGTGTGTTAGGCTAAGGTCAAAAAAAGTTGGGAAACCAGCCATTTTGGCTTAGAGGACTGCACCGCCCTGCAATCTGGCCGCTTTGGGGATCGCATCCCATGTGCTTTTCCCCTCCTTTTGCCCAAAGAAATGAAAACTGATCTTGCGCTCCAGGATGCCACCAGCCTTCTCGGGCGCAGCTCCCCCAGGTGTTGCAATGCAGTCAGAATATGGATGCAGAGGAGGAAGCAAATTTCAGCTGCTTCCAACCATGGAAAAGAAGACCGACCGCCCTGCTTCTTGCCCCTTCCATCTCCCCAATAAACCAGGGATTGGCTGAAGGGCTGCCTCGGGGAGGGGACATGGCAAGGCTCAGCCACCTTTCAGGCCCAGCTCTTGGCTTCTGCAAGGCCTGAGAGAAAGCGCCTGGTCTGTACACACAGCCCTCCATGACAGAACCCTTCCCAGGGAGCAAAGCCTTGGATGACCTGATCCATCCTGAAAGTCTTGAAGGGCTCCAGAGTTTCCACATGCCTCCACCGGCCTGAGAGCCCTGCCCTTCAGACATCAACAGAGCCAGCGCCTGGCAGTGACGCTCCTGGATGGTGGCTGCAAGGGGACTTTTACTAGTGTTGATATCTCCCCAATTCAAAATATTGACTTCCAAGATTCTTATGGATGAGTTTGCCTTCTTTTGGTAAGCATCATGCCAAATTATATGTGGCTTGCAATCAGCTACTGTTTTGAGCTTATTCTCTCACAAATTCATGTCAAATTTGGTATCCCTGATTCTTTTTACTTTGCGTCAAATTTTAGTTCTTTTAATGGAAAACTTTGCACAATTCTGTATGCATTGAATTGTATCTCTGGTTCTAAATTATACAGTACATTCAGACATCCAATTTGATATAAGCTATCAATTGATAGCTATTAAATTCTGTTCATCATTATCTTGAATGAGTGGATCTTTAAAATTAATTATATGATTATTTTCAAATCAGATTAAAATACTATTATTTATTACCTCCAAGAACTCCAAGGTCCATTCCAACTCGGTTATTTTGTTCTCTTTTAGTTTATTATAATCAGTGACCATATATTATTGTACATATATTGTCAGGGTTTCAAGTAACATCCCCAACAGAATCAAAACTCTGAGGCAAACATCTTCCTCAAAGCACAGATTTATTGAGCATGTTGTATTGGCACATCTGGGGAAACCCGAATCTAAAATCCCCTGGCTTTTCCCCCAGTTAAAAGTTACATTTTTTCTCATCCTGCCCCTTCAGACCGTTACATGGCCCAATCAGGTCACAGTCCAAAGTTCATCAAGACTCACTACCCGCCTCTTCACACCTGGTGGAAACATCATTGGCTCACAGAGGAAAGAATTTTATTTTGGTTACAAAGCCCTCGTTATTTCTTCCTCCCCCATCCCATTCCCACAGCTCTCACAGCCACTGCTGTGGCAGCCCTGAAGACGCTAAAGAAAATGGCTCCAGGGCTGACATATACAATAATATGAAAAAGTACAAATGAAATTTTAGTGAAACTTTTACATTGTAGCTGCCATCTTTTTGTTCTTAAGTAAGATGACATAGTTTGTCAAGTCCTAGTTGCTACAAATAAGACACTTTTCTCCTGAATTTACTCATGCACCTCTCTATATCAGGAAAATATAAATATTTTTCTTAAAAGATTCTATCTGTTCTTATACAAGATACCATAGCTTGTTAAGTTCTGGCTGCTAAAAATCAGATATTTTTCTATTGGTTTTTACTTATGCAGTTTTGTCTATTGTGAAATCTTTAATGTTTTCTGTAAGCTTTGTATTTTTGAAAATAATATAATTTTAAAGGCAGTTTTATCCACTTAATATTATACCATCCAGCCCACATTTAGCTAGTTCCTAATCATCACATCTTATGTTAGTTTGCTAATCAAGTCATATCACCAGCATTCCCACAAACTATGAAAATTCTGCAATCTGTGAAGGGAGGGAAACCAAAACTGAATAATGGCCAGAGAAAGAAACTCAGAAAGGATCCCCCTTAATTTCTTAGGCTGTAAACATAATTTGTGGGAGAGTTGTACTTTCAAACATGCAAGAATCTCCTAATGTAGTCTTACAATAAGGTAGAATTAGCTCATCTGGTCATGTTTTCCATCTGGTCCACCTGGACGAAGATTACCCTGGCAATTTTATTCTCAACAAACCCATGCTTTCTGGTAATCCTGTGGTTTTCAAGGAGTTTATGCATAATCTCTTGATCTCTTTGTTTCTCAACTTATTTGTTGAAGCCGTGGTGGCACAGTACTGTAAGAACGCAGTACTGCAATCTAATTCTGCTGACTGCCAGCAGTTCAATCCTGACCAGCTCAAGGTTGACTCAGCCTTCCATCCTTCCGAGGTTGGTAAAATGAGTGCCCAGATTGTTGGGGTCAATTTGTTGATTTTGTAAACTGCTTAGAGATGGCTGTAAAACCTGTTGTCCCACTTAAAATATCTGCAAGTTAGACAACTTTAGAAGAAAAATTCAAATGAGAATAGACAAAATGGGATTAAAAAAAACCCCAAGTTAATAAATTCCTCTATGTTCCATTCAAGTTCCATCCCTTTCTGGAGAAGAATGAATTTTGGAATATTTCCAGGATGAAACTGTACTTTGACCAAAATGGAGATTTAGCAGCTGATCTGGTCATCATTATTTCAGTGGTTTTCCCCAATGAGGAACCAATGCCAGAGCAACTGGGGAGTTATGAGAGACAAAGACTTATCATCAACCCCAATACTCTGTCTCGGCTAAAGTTCCTCAACAAGGTGGGAGAAATATCTCTTTTCTCTATTCTACAAAGCCTTATGACCCATTTCAATTGTGATAAACCATTGCACCCTGGCTTAGGGTTGAAATGTAAAAACCACACACAAAAAGTAAGTGAGGCCCTCAGGCGCTAGGGATTGTGGTGCTGATAGCCTCAGGTTCATTTGTTTCTTGTTGTCAAAGAGCAAAGAAAAATGCAATTTTGTTGACCCATGTCAAAGTTCAGATTTGGACTGAATCCGATGAAAGTGAATCAAGAGTGAATTGAAGTCCTTTTGGTCACAGTGGGAAATAGGATTTGAAATCAGGATTTATCTTGTCCCAGTTCATGTCAGTGTTCCATGAAAGAGCACATCAAGATGTTTTTAAGCAACCCAGAATTGGCCAGTGTTATCTATTCCAATCTTTCACCCCACTGGGATAGTGCAATAGGTCTTGTGTTCCTAGGAAGGAGGTCCAGGTTTTCAGTTCAAGAGGAATCATAATGATTGGTCTCACATGAGATAACTGAAGAACTGAAACATGACTTTGACTCAAAGAAAAGCCCTTCCTAATATCTGAAGTAATGAGATACAGTTTGAAAGGAAATGCCACTTGACCTTTGGCTTGTAATAGGATATTTCATATAAAAACCCCTAGAATTTATCTTGATTGTTAGCTGCCTCAAGTCTCTCTGGAAAAAAGGAGGATCCAAATTTACCTATTAATAAATGTAGGTCTTTCTTTCCATGCCAGTTGGTGACAGTTGGCCATAGTTTTTCAACAGAACAGACCTTTTCTTGGACAATTAGCTGGGCCTTAGAAATATCTCCTTCTGAATCAGGGCTCATATTCATGTCCCATGTGCTACAGAAAAAAAGATGCCTGACTTTTTGAGGGACAGGTTCTCATGATCTCACTTCCATCTCAGCTCACGTAATTCTAAAACTGAGTAGAAACTTTTAAATCAAGTGCATGACAAACGTTTAAAATTTAACCAATAAATTATACAAAAAAACAAAGATCTCCTTTAAAATGGATAGCCCTAATTTGTAAGAAATGTTTTGTTTGTATCTTAACTGGGAGTTGGTTTTTGATTACTTTCAAAGGGGAGTGGAATTTGTCAGTATTTCTCTTTCAACAATTTAGAAATCATTACAGATTTCCTATTTACCTAAATGAAGCCCAGAGACTACCTGGCTAATGTTTATGTCCACCTCCATTTTCCATGCATGGTGAGTCCTACTATATTTTTTGGCATTTTTAAAATTTTCTGCTTAGTCTCTGCCTCAGTCCAAATGTGTGGAAAATTGTCATCCTGGATTTGTCAAGATGGCTCAAGAAGGAGAGCCAGTTTGTTGCTACAACTGCATTCCTTGTCCGAAAGGAACCATCTCTACTCAGGAAGGTGAGTGACAAAGGACAGGCCCTGTGGAAGTGGTCTCATCTAAAGCATTTTCATGAAAGTGCAGGTTAAAAGACAGATTGAACCTCATCTGTTTTCTTGCTTATTTTCAAAATTCAAAATTTCTTATTTAAAAGGAGGAATAGCTACAGACCTTGAAGGAGCGTCTGGGAAAGGGTTGTGGCCAATTGTGCAAGCTTTACCACTGACAGAGAAAATATATCTTCTGCTTTTTATTTTGGCTCTCTCCTTCCACATTTATCTTTCTAGCAAATATCTGAGTTCTCTGAAACTTAAGGAATTGTCTTAGGTACACCTCCTAGAAGGATTATTGCAATGCACTCTATATGGACCTTCCCTTGAGGATCACTGAGAAGGTACCATTGATCCACAATGAGGTCATGTGGACACTTATGGGTGGGCCTAAATACAACTGTATTACCACTGTTCCCAGTAGCTATTCCAGATTATTTGCAGGACTCATTTCCTCTGTCAGCTAATTAGATTTCACAAGTTAGGCATACTATGAATCCATTATATTAAGAAATGTCATCTCGCAGAAACTACAAGGTTTGCATAGGAAGAATAACTGATTGATTATTTATCTATAATAATGTAGGCATCTATGGAGTTTCACCACATTTCACAGGAAATCATTCAAGTCCTAGAACTTTCCCCAATTTCACAGATGTTTGCCGTATATTTTTATAGAAAATGCTATACTTCTTACTTTCCTTCTGTGGAGATATAAAAAATGCACCTTGGAAAATGCTCCTAAAATGTAAAAGGATAGAACCTTAAAGAAATATTGCATTTTGACTTTCTCAGATACAGAAAAATGCACCAAATGTCCAGATGATAAATATCCAAATGAAGACCGAGTTCAATGTATCCCAAAAATTATAACATTCCTGTCTTATGAAGACCATCTAGGCATCATCCTGATATCTTTTGTCCTACTCTTCTTCCTAACTACAGCCATTGTGTTGACCATATTTATTAAATTCCTACAAACTCACATTGTAAAAGCCAACAACCGGAACCTCTCTTACATCCTCCTTGTCTCCCTCCTGCTTTGCTTCTTGTCTCCTCTTCTCTTCATTGGTCAACCAAAGAATGTCACCTGTCTTCTGCAACAAATGGTGTTTGGCATCATCTTCTCAGTTGCCATTTCTTCTCTCTTGGCCAAGACAATCACAGTGGTACTGGCTTTCCTGGTCACAAAACCAGGAATTCAAGTGAAGAGATGGTTGGGGAAGAGCTTGTCTAACTCCATCATCCTTTCTTGTTCTGCTGTCCAAGTTATCATCTGCTCCATATGGATGGGAGTTTCTCCCCCATTCCCTGACTCTGACCTCCACTCCCAGCCTGGGGAGATCATACTGCAATGCAATGAAGGGTCTGTTGTCATGTTCTACATCACCCTCAGCTACTTGGGCCTCTTGGCTGCCACCTGTTTCACTGTGGCTTTCCTGGCCAGGAATCTCCCTGGGGCCTTCAATGAAACCAAGCTGATCACTTTCAGCATGCTGGTCTTCTGCAGTGTCTGGGTAACATTTGTGCCCACCTACTTGAGCACCAAAGGCAAATACATGGTGGCTGTTCAGGTCTTCTCTATATTGTCATCGAATGCTGGTCTGCTGGTCTGCATCTTCATCCCTAAGTGCTACATTATCATCCTGAGGCCAGACCTCAATATGAAGGAGCATCTTACAACTAGAAGAAATGTAGAAGTCCACATTTTGAGTGAGGTAGAGACTAAGTAGAAAAAGAAGGAATCCCCAAAAAAAGTATGTTAAGAGTAAACATCCATAGAAAATGGATGGAGTTTGACATGAACATTTTCCAACTAGTCTTTGATAAATATATTAAATGATAAATATAAATATTAACTATTTGCAAATGATTGTAAGAGGTACAACCACTGACAGCTTTGTGACAGTCATATTGGGGGGAGGGGGGAGATCAGGGCAGATTCTCCCAAACAGTCTGGCTCCTCATTTTACTGACCTCAGAAGGATGGAAGGCTGAGTCAACCTTGGGGCAGTCAGGATCAAACTCCTAAGGAAGGAGGAAGGACTCCTTAGTCCTTCTTTTCATTACAATAGATTAGACCAATTTCTGAAGTCCAGAGTTAGCCTGCAATACTGCATTCTAACCACTGTGCCACCAGTGCTTCAGCAACTGGTCTAATCTCTTCTAGTGAAAAGAAGGACTAAGGGTGACATGATAGCAGTGTTACAACATTTGAAGTGCTGTCACAAAGAAGAGAGGGTCAACTTATTTTCCCACATAACAGAAGACAACACAAGCAGCAATGGATGGACACTAATCAAGAAGAGAAGCAACCTAGAACTAATGAGAAAGGGTCTAATTTCTGTCCCCAATCAGGACTCCTAATTCCAAAGCACATCTCCCACTGGGACCAGTTGGACCTCCGTCTGGTCTTGATTTAGTTTCATCAGTTTTAGTCCAAATCTGAAATCCAGCTGTATTCAAAGCAAAATTGCCTTATTCTTGGCTATTTGAAGACAAGGAACATGTGAATCTAAATTATCAGCACCCAATCCGTAGCACTTGAGAGGCTCTCTCACCAGTTTTATGGAGATACCAGTTTACAGAGGACATATAAAAGAGCCATTCCTAAAGGATCATCACCCAGCATACCATGTTGGACATGATTGAATCAGCTTTAAAAATATAAAGGAACTCTTGGTCAATAGTACTGAAACTTGCTAAGTAGTGTAAGAGAAGCATCATGGTTTTACTCCCTACATTCAGTTATCAGTGAAGGTTGACCACTTTCTTTCCAGGCTTAGCCCACTTGAAATGGGTGCTTAGTCTTTGGAAAACTGAGAAAGATATCAATATTTCTCCCATCTTGTTGAGTGACTTTAGCCATGAAACAACACCTTGCTTGATAGTAAGCCTCTGATTTTCAAAAGTCTTTATTCTTCCTTTGATGGGATTTTTCTTGAGTTGAAGCACACACATAATGATGTCTAGATCTGGTTCTATGTCTCCATTTTTGTCTAAGTACAGTTTCTTTTGGGAAATATTGAATAACTCATTGTTCTCCAGAAAGGGATGGAACTACAATAGAATCATCAATAAATTATAAAACCCAAAATCCTGGTTTCTTATCTCACATGATCTTTTCATTTTTGAATATTTCTTCTACATTTGTCTAACTGCAAATTTTTAAAATTGGACGCACCAGTATTACCACTGTCTTCAAAAGTAAAAAAAAAAAAGATTTAACAAAATTTCTCAATCATATATTAAAAAAATTATGTTGACAAAATATACTTAAACAAATTTATCATTTTTGGAGAACATTATAGAGAAGGTCATAAATACATTGAACAAGAAAAATAGCTTATTCATAAATTCATAAAAAAAGCAGGGTGATTACCAGAAAGCATGGATTTGTCAAGTAGAATGTCAGCATTCCAAGTAATGCACCCATTGAAAGAAAAACTCCAAAGAAAGTAGATTCCACAAAGGATATGTTTATTGGATACATCATATCAGCAGAGCCGGTGAAAACCAACTCTATAACAACTCTTCTTTTTTGTGGATTATAATTATGCTCCTCTGGGATTGCAATTTTTTAAAAAAGAAAGTGACTGTCAGCCCCAGATCCATTTTGAATCATATTTGGGGCTGCCACAAGGGAGGATGGGTAACTATGGGAATGAGAGTGAAGTGAGAAGGGAGGATAGCCACAACATTCTTTCACCAGAGCTCAAGGTTGAGTCGCTGGAGTTTGGAGGGGAATGACTGGACTTTGCAGTAGTTCAGAATGGAGGTGGATTGGAGAGTGTGATTTGAGAGTCATCAGTAAGGGGCTGGGTGTGAGTTTTAGTGTAGCAGGGGAAATGCAGGAATTCAGATTTGGGTTTTCCCCAGATGTGCCAATATGACTTGTCTAATAAATTCTTACTTGGATGGACTTTGTCTCTGAGTGCTGAATTTGGGATGGAGAGTTTGGTTGGAATGCTAACAGTGACATTGTTTGGAGACTGAGAATAAAAAAGGGATACTGTAACATTGAATATCCTGATGCCTGAACACTGGGACTGTTGGGGTATCGTAGTTATTCTTTTTAATAATTGGTTTAAATTCACTAAAGCCTCTCAAAATGAAGAAAACTACATCTACGCCATCCGCAGCATCAGCATCAGCAGCATCTAGCCCAGCAGGTCAAAATAAAAGCTGTGAACCGCCCTGAGTCTTCGGAATGGGGCGGTATATAAATACAAAAATAAATAAAAAAATTTAAAAAAAGGTCATTGGATGCTAAGTTGCAATAAGAAAGAATGAATACGATGCAGTCAGAGATGAAAGCTATGATTCAAGCCATGCATGAAGACATTAAGGAAAGAATGGGAAAATTAGAGGATAAAATAGAGAATCTTCAACAAATAATGATTAAAAATGAACAACGCATTCAGAAAGTAGAAGAGAAAGCTGAACAAACAGAGAAAAGAGTGGAAGAAGTTGATCACAAACTTACTCTGGCAGACAAAAGTCATGAGAGAACAATAATATCTCTTGAGATGGATAAGGCTGATTATTACTTGCGGTTTCAGAATACTAAGAAAAAAAAGGGAGAAAATTTGGTGGAGATAATGGCAGAACTGCTGGCAAATGCTTTAGAGGTGACCAAAGAAAAGGTTCACTGAGATGGATGAAGTATTTAGAGTCTATTACAGATAGGCAACAAGAAACAGACTCCCCAGAGAGGTACATGTGAGATTCACTAAAAAGGCAATAAAAGTAGAGATACTACAAAGAGCGAGGGATGATCCTTTAAAATACAAAGGGAAAGAAATAGTAGTCCTAAAACAGATACTCAGAAGAGTAAGAGAAATAAGAAAGGAATATCAATTTCTCACAAGACAGCTCATTAAGAATGGAGTAAATTTTAGATGGCTGATACTGAAGGGAATATTAGTGACTGGATGGAGCAAAGACATAGATTGGATACCATAGAAAAAATAGAACAATTTCATGATCACTATTTTGGACCACAAGAGGAAATGAGAGTAAGAGAGGAAAAAGAGGATAGACAACAAGTGGGAGCCATAGGAGGGAGAGATACACAACAAAAAGAAGATGAAAAAGAGTTAGAGGAAATAACAAAGAGAGAAGGAACAAAGGCAAAAGAACAGAGAGAGATAAGAGCGACTAGAACAAAACCTATTTATAAGTAAAATCATGGAAGAAGAAATAAAATTACTGTCAATTAATATAAATGTATTAAACTCTTGTATAAAAAAGGAAAAGGATTTTTAGTAAATTAGAAAAAATAAAGTTGGATATAATTTGCCTGCAAGAGGTTTATATTAAAAAACAATATAATAAACTATTGGAATATCCCAAAATCAGGAAATTATACACCTCTGTATCACAACATAAGATGAGAGGGGTAGCTGGAACAACTGGAATTTAAGGAAAACACCTATTAAAAATTGCTTTATATTTTATTTTGACATCACATGTTCTTTTGTATTCAGGTCTGACCTTAGGAAAATAATGTAACATTTGGGAATGAAAATAAATCCCAGCAGACTAGCACTAGAAGCCAAAATGGAGAAGACCTGCACGGAAACCATGTACTTCCCCTTAGTACTCAGGTATGTGGGCACGAAGGACACCCAAACGCTGCAGAAGACCAGCATGCTGAAGGTGATGAGCTTGGCTTCATTGAAGGCTGCAGGAAGATTCCTGGCCAAGAAAGCCACTGTGAAGCAGATGGCAGCCAGGAAGCCCATGTAGCCCAAGGCAATGTAAAACATGGTGACACTACCTTCATTGCATTGCAGAATAATCGTTCCAGACTGTGAGTACATATCAGAATCAGGGAATGGGGGAGAAGTCCCCAACCAGATGCTGCAGAGGATACTTTGGACACCAGTGCAAGAAAGGATGACAGAATTGGACAGGCTTTTCCCTAGCCATCTCTGAAATTTATTCCCTGGTTTTGTGGCCAAGAAGGCTAACACCACCATGAAAGTTTTGGCCAAGACGGTTGAAATGGCAACTGAGAAGATGATGCTGAAGGCTGTCTGTCGGAGAAGGCAGGTGACTCTCCTTGGTTGGCCAATGAATAGGGAGGATGTTAAGAAGGAGAGCAGAAGGGAGATGAGGAGGATATAGGAGAGACCCCGATTATTTGCTTTGACTATGGGAGTTTCTCGGAATTTAATGAAGATTCCCAAGACAAAGCCTGTTACTAAAGATAGGAACAAAGTAAGAGAAGCTAGGATGATCCCCAAATTTTCTTGATAGGATAGGAAAGTTTCAATCTTCGGTATACATTCATCTCTTTTGAAGTTTGGATATTGATCTTCTGGACAATTGGTACATTTTTCAGCATCTGGAAAAAAGCAAGATTAACGTCTACTAGAATACATGTTCTTCCATTAGATGCATAGTTGGAGTGGAACTAGTTATGATCTGCATAAATATTTTTGGAGAAAGGTAATATGCAAAAATGGCTTAGAATTTTAAGCGATGTTACACAGAGGGAGAGTGCTAAAGGAAAATGAGAATCTGCAACAAATTCTCTTTTGTATCATTTGCATCCCAGACTTCATGAACCATGTTTGTGAGATAAAATGCAAATGACTCTGCACCTTTCCCACTAATGACCCATAGAGATATGAACTCTTACAGATTAGTTCAAGCACAGGAAAGTGTAGAAGTTTGGACTGAAGATATCAATGGGCCTTCCAATTCTCACGTTTTAAAGAAGGAATATATTTCTCCAATAAACTCAGTTGCTGGTCTTCATGTGTAAACCAGATTTTAAGGAAGCTGTTTTGTTAAAATGTATTTTTCCAATAGTAATGCTTCCTCTCAATCTGGGCCAAAGAAATGATGAGGTCTTACTTCCATAGCTGCTGGGTTTGTTAGTTTTTTATCTTTGTTTGTTTGTTTGTTTTTATCTTCCTACCCATGCCAGGAAAGCAAGCAAAAAGCCAGCTTTAGTTTTAAAGTCTTTTCTGATTCCTGCTGGACAGGGATATTCTTCTCAGATTCATCCACTTAATAAAAAAGAAAAACCCTCATTTCTCATGAGGGAGGGAGGGAGGGAGGGGAGA
>JANHFL010007269.1:4383-18661 GCA_032468155.1 Oxyrhabdium leporinum | reverse complement strand
CTGCTCAGGCAGGAAACCCTATACCATTTCAGACAAATGGCTGTCCAATCTCTTCTTAAAAACTTCCAGTGTTGGAGCATTCACAACTTCGGAAGACAATTTATTCCACTGATTAATTGTTCTAACTGCTTCATCTTTTCCTGATTGAGGACAATCAACCAAGCAATCTACACCTGGCCAGAGTTATCCATGCTTCTCTTTCACCCCATTGGGTGGATGAGGTGGTTGGGTGGAATAGGCCTCCCGCTCCTAATAAGAATGTACAAGATTTTTGGTTTATACTAAGTCGTAAGACTAGTCAGATGTGAGTTGATGCTGTGATTCAGAATACTTAAGTTCTGACACCTGATTTTGATCCAAAGAAAAGACCTTTTTGATAAATAATGAGTAATGAAGGTCAATTTGAAAAGAAATGCTAGTTAGATTTGGCATTTGGCTTGTAAGATAGCAGTTTATCTAAAAACCCTTTGAAAGCAATTGTTTATCATGATTTTTAGCTACATTAAGAGTTTTTGAGCAAGCAGGAGTCCCGAATTTAATAATAAATTCTGCCTTTGGATGGCAGTTGGTGTCACTTAATTGTACTTCTTAAAAAATAAACATCTTGTCTCGATACATAGCTGGCCCTTAGAAATATCCCTTTCTGACACAAATATCCCTTTGACAATTATTTGGAACTAGAGGTTTTTTTGTTGTTGTTATCTTGCCTTCTGGTGCTTTGGAAAATAAGTTGATCCTCTCTTCTTTGTGGTAGCCCCTCAAATTCTGGAACACTGCTAACATGGCACCCCAGTACTTCTTTTTTCTAGACTAGCCTCCTCATCTCACTACAGTTTGAGAAAATAAACAATCAATTTTAATTTTATTTAACTAGGATGACAGCTATATAAATTGAAGAAATGCAGCAATAAATAAAAAAACATCTCCTTTAAGGATGACAGCCCTAATTTTTAAGGAATTCTTCCTTTGCATCTTAAATAGGAGACTGTTTTGGATTACTTTCCAAGGCAAGTGGTTTATAATTATTTAAGTAGTTCACAAGAAATACTTTCAGATACTGCTGGTCAGAAGTTACATTTTCTTCACAGTTTCATTCTATTTTATTAAACCTAATAGAAAAAATAACTCTTTTAGAATAAATTTTATTCTAAATATTAATATGAATAGATCATCATCACATTTTAAAATCATGGCTATATGAAGAATGAAGGAATTCATGTTAATGCACCCATGAGAAGGAACTCACTGATTTTTGCTTAATGTTTAATTTTTTTCTCAATTCCATCCCTCCAGGCATTAATATTTAGAAAAGTATTTTATTACAATTTGATATGGCAGTAGCCTAAGAGATGCCCTGAATGAACAATCTGCCAATAGTTGTATCTTTGACAATTACTTGGAACTAAGTTTTTTTATTTATTTGAAATGTATTTATTTATTATTTGAAACTAGTTTAATTAAGGAGAAATTTCTTAATTTCAGTGAGGACAATTAACCAGTGGAACAGCTTGCCTTCAGAAGTTGTGGCTGCTTCATCGCTGGAGGATTTTTAAAAAGAGACTGGACAGTCACTTGTCTGAAATAATATAGGGACTCCTGCTTGAGCAGGGGGTTGGACTAGAAGACCTCCAAAGTCTCTTCCAGCTTTATTCTGATTGAGTTGGAGTTGAGATAATGAGCAAGGGTCCCTCAAAAAGGGTCAGGCATCTTTTGCTGCAGTATGTGGGACATCCATATGTTGGAAAGTGATATTTCTAATGCCCAGCTATGTGTCAAGACAAGATGCTTATTGTTTAAGAACTACAATTAGGGTCCCTTCAGGCTCTGGCTCTGACTGATTGATAATTAGAGATTTTAGTGAAGTCCAAAGTTTGCAATGCTCATGTTCATGTCTACCTCAATTTTTCAAGTATGGAGAGTCCTAAAATAAATTCTTCGACATTCCTTGTTTTTCTGCTTAGTCTTTGCCTCAGTCCAAATGTGTGGAAAAATGTCATCCTGGATTTGTCAAGCGGGCTCGGGAAGGAGAGGCAGCTTGCTGCTATGATTGTGTCCCTTGTCTGGAGAGGACCATCTCCACTCAGGAAGGTGGGTAACACCAGAGAGAAGAGTACTGGATTCATTCATTGTATTTTGATCAGTGCACATTTAAAAAGACAAATCTAAGCTTGACTATTTTGTTCTGGTTCTTTATTTTCAGCATGACTAATTTCTTCCATAAGGGAAGAAATAGGAAAGGATCTTGAAAGATGAACTTGGAAGAGATAGAATGATATGGTGGACTAGGCAAAATTACTTCTGCCAGAGGAAATATCTCTTCTACTTTTCAGTTTAATGCTGTATTTGCATGTTTGTCTTTCTTAGAAACACTGAATTCTTTGACATTTCAGCAATAGTTTCAGGAGAATGGCTGTTGCTCACCCAAACCAACTTTACCTTACAAGCCAAAAGATATATCAATCAATCAATCAATCAATCAATCAATCTTTAAGAAGATGATATAAAGATCTACAGTAATTTGGAGGACCATGGAAGGAGAGCCAATGGGATTAAGGAACAAGAGAACACCAACAGAATTATTCACAATAAAACCCATCAAGAGAGAATTAGCATGAGAGAAGGGATGTAAACTAAATTTATAAGTGATAAAATCTGCCTCTTTCCCCCCCCAGAGCTCTAATTGTCCATGTTGTGGATGAAGAAGTAAAACACAAGTATAGTTTTAGCTTAGTTCAACAGTTGTAGATTCAGCATAACCACCATCATGGATTGCTTGGTAGGAGTGCCGTAGTTATTTTTTCATATTTTGGGGGGTTATTAAATAGTGAAATATGAAAAACTACAATGCCCACAAGAAAGGAATATAGTTGTAGTTCAAAAAGGAATAAAGGCATTACATAAAGTATCAGGATTAAAAAAGAATCAGATCCAAAAGAGAAGAGGATAAAAAAGATATATATATATATGTTTTTTATACAAAATAATATATATATACAAAAATAATAATATATACAAAATATCCATTTATACCATTGTGGAGCTCATTCAGTCTTTAAGATTTGGAAATATTTTGTTTCATCTTCTCTTTTTTAGAATCATTTAAAGACTTTGCCAAGACAAATAATATACTGAATTTGTCTTCTTGAAGCATTTCAGGAGTTAAGCTTCTTTTCTGTTTACATAAAATTATTTTATTCACCAATTTCCTAAATTTACACTGCTGCCCATCTCACACAAACTGTGCAGCATACAATAAAATCAACAATAAAATATTTTGCAAAACGATATTAAAATAATGAAACATGATGCAACTGGCTCATAGGGTTCTTATTACCAGGGTACCCCCAGGTCTATTGGAAGAGCAACATTTTAAGGGATTACCAGAAGGCCTCAAGGGTTGGAGCTAATCTCAATTTGTGGGTAATTACTGGTAATACCCCTTTCCAGGAATGGATATTATCATCAACTGTCCTGAAGAGGGCAGTAGTGCATCCCTTTCTCAAGAGGCTCTTCATGGATGCAGCTAGGTTATTCAACTTTCATCCAGTGTTCAACGTTTTTAGGGAAGTTGGTTGAGAGCATGGTGGTTACTCAGGTACAATACCAAGGCAAATGGTTGAGGTACAGTACTGAGAAAGAACAGGTTTTTCTTGCAGATGACCTCTGGATAGGTATGGTGTAATTTTCCTGGCCCTTCTAGATTTCTCAGTGGCCATTGTTACTATCACACATGGTATCCTTCTGAATCAGCTTGTGGGAGCAGGAAGTAATGTTTCTCCTCTCTCTGAAGGTTTCAGTTGGTGTTATTGGGGTTTCTCTCCTTTTCTCCTTAAAATTTATATGAAACTGCAAGGGAGATTTGCCATCATATTGAGTGGTATTATCAGTAACCCTCCCAGGCTGAGCACTAAACCCTAAAGTGGACCTGTCAAAATAATTGAAGGTTATGCGGATCTAGAGGGGAGGGTATTACTTCAACCTAACCCAATAAGATATAATAAATATCACTTTGTTTCCTCAGATACTGAAAAATGCACCAAGTGCCCAGATGATCAATATCCAACCAAGAACCAAGTCCAGTGTATCCCCAAAAGAATAACCTTCCTGTCCTACAGCAAACACCTGGGCATCATCCTGGTCTCTTTTTCACTAGTCTTGTTCCTAACCACAGGCTTTGTTTTAATAATATTTCTTCAATATCATGAAACGTCCATTGTCAAAGCCAACAACCGGGACCTCTCCTACATCCTCCTGATCTCCCTCCTGCTTTGCTTCTTGTCCTCCTTTTTCTTCATTGGACAACCAAGCACAGTTACCTGCCTTCTCCGACAAACAGTGTTCAGCATTGTCTTCTCAGTAGCCCTCTCTTCTGTGTTGGCCAAATCAGTCATGGTGGTGCTGGCCTTCCTGGTCACAAAACCAGGAAGCCGAGGGAAGAGATGGTTTGGGAAGAGCCTGGCCAACTCCATCATCTTTTCTTGTTCTGCTGTCCAAATTATCATCTGCTCCATCTGGCTGGGAGTTTCTCCCCCATATCCTGACTCAGACTTGCACTCCCAGCCTGGAGAGATCATCCTTCAATGCAATGAAGGGTCTATCACCATGTTTTATGTTGTCCTTGGCTATATGGGTTTCCTAGCTGCCATTTGTTTCCTGGTGGCTTTCCTGGCCAGAAACCTGCCTGGTGCCTTCAATGAAGCCAAGATGATCTCCTTCAGCATGCTGGTCTTCTGCAGTGTCTGGGTGTCCTTTGTGCCAGCCTATCTGAGCACCAAGGGAAAGTACACAGTGGCTGTTCAGGTCTTCTCCATCTTAGCCTCCAGTACTGGTCTCCTGGGCTGCATCTTCTTCCCTAAGTGCTACATTATCATCCTAAGGCCAGATCTAAACACTAAAGAACATCTAATGATAAACGTAGGGAAGTGAGAGAAAAATTGTTCTTTGGGTGCCTTTTTAAATTATTAATTGTATTTATTATTGGGTTTCCATTCTTCCTTTTAATCTGTTTGACAATTAAGTTATTCGCAAGTCTAATCAAATCAGAATCCAAAAGACATTAGAATCCAAAAGAATAATATTATAGAAGTGTAAAATAATAGATTTAATAATTAAAATTGTAATTAATTAATTAATTGTTAGATTTATTTGCCACCTATATCACTGTGGGACTACTCTAGGCAGCTTACAATGATTAAAAGGAAGGACTAAAAAGAATGTAAACAGAATGGAAGATAATAGAACCATTAAATAACCAATGAAAAATAACACAATAAGAATACATTAATATGATAACCAAAAATGATGGGCAGATGGAGAGCAAAGAACAAGGGGGAGGGGGAGAATGGAGGCTGCCATCAATCCAGCAACTATCTCCAGTGTGGAACTCACCCATTTGGTCTCCTAGACCAACCATCAGAGCCAGGTCTTCAAGCTTTTTGGTGATGATAGGAGGGTGGGGGCAGATTCTTTGACAGACAGAATCTGAAATAGGACCTCTGTCAGCAGGAGGAAGTTGTCATGCAGACAGGGAAGGACAGGATAAGAAATAAGTTATTTATATTAACATAAAGCAGCTAAAGAGAAGAGACAAGACAACCCCTCCCAAACAGAGGGGGAATGAGTCTTGCTTATGTCTCCATTGCCTCTTTAGGATTCTCTTTTATTCCACAGCGGGATCCTGTGCCCGTCTATGACTTAACAGCTGCCATGCTAGTAAGTTAGATGCCAGACACAACACCACCATGAGAATTATAAGTGGATGTATTAAAACCACTACAACTTTCTGGCTTCCTGTTCCGAGCTACATAGCACTGCCACTTTATGAAAGCAAGACGAGTAGTGAGAGAATAAAGAAAAGTTACGAGCAACTCACTCCTAAAGGTGCATCCTGACCTTCTTCATTTATCAGGCAGAACATTCAGACCCAACATGCCCCCACTGGCACTTGCCCAACATCTGCCCAATAATTTTAGCCTTAATTCCCAATGGAAAGCCAAGTGGGTCACTGAATGCCCAGTTATAGGAAGACGTATAAATCACCCTTCTGGTATCTGATGTTTTTTTAACATGAACAGTCCTGTGCTTCAATGATTAGTTCACCTATCCACTGATATTTGAACATAGATATTTTTAACATCTACATTTTATTGGGTTCTACTAATCTAGATGAAATGTTAATACATATTGCTAGTCCATGTACGATATGCCATAGGCTAAATAAATAAAAATCTGTAGAGCTCTACATTGTAATATTAATTTGGAGATGGTTTTAAAATTGCCCATATTCCAGGTTTGCTATTTGAAAGTGGTTCCAATGAGTGTCCTTTGCTTCTATTCTCAGTGCCTGGCAACCAGCTCCTTGATGGCTCCGGGTTCCAGCCGTTGCTTTTGAACATCCAGTTGATGCATAATAAGGATGTTCTTGTCCATTATGTTATCTGCTATCTTCCGCTGAAGCCTTGTTATGTCATCCTCTCCTCTGGGCTCCTGTTGTCATCTATGGTTTATTTCAGTCTTTCAGGAAGCTGTATTTAGACCTGTTTTTTTTATCTAACGGGTTGCTTAGCTCTCAATCTTGACTAAGAGAACTGGTTTCAAGTCCTTATGAAGGCAACTTGTGTGTGTGTGTGTCAATGAAACATGGGTTTTAAAGAGCCAAGAGGGACAGAGGGATACAGGAGGTATCCCACCTGTAATTTTCCTGGCAAGGGCAGGGAGGGTATTCTGGAAGAGAGGAAGGCAAGCAGAACCCCCAACTCAATCCAGCCTGGGCATCCTTAGTTGTGATATAAGCCTCTCTTCTGGGGGAGGGGCCCTCCTCACATGTGGTGGGGCTGAGCATTGCTGACCTCAGAGTCAGCATTGCCAGTACAGAGGAAATTTCTTCTTTGCTTGCTTCCTTCTTTTTCTCTACTCTTTGACTCTCTGAAGCAGGGGTGTCAAACTCAAGTCACGGCAGCATCACGTGACATATCAGGACTTTTTTCCTTTTGCTATACTGGACATGGGTGTGGCCAGCATGTGATGCATCCAGCCCATGGGCTGGGAGTTTGACAGCCCTGCTCTGGAGTGTAACTTACAGATTTTGTCACCCTCTTTCCAGGCATGCAGTAAATTTAGCAAATTAAGTTATTAAAAGTGATAGAGATTTGAGGGCAGAGGTTTAGTATTTAACTTGGAGGGGGGAAGTATAAGATGAACAAGTTTGTCTTTCCCAGCTTTTTGTTGTTGTTTTTGTTTTCTTTATTGAAGAAATGTGTGTTTTAGGGAGAGGGAGGGGTCAAAACAAGGGAAAGAGTTTAAGAAACTTAGGATGCAGAGTCTTGTTTCCCAAGCTTAGCAAGAGCCAGGAGAGGTTTGGAGTCACCCAACGGCCTGATGATCAGGGTAGAAAGCTTCAAAAGCAGCCACCATTTTTACAAAGACTTGTTAGTGACTACTCCCAGGAGACATGAGGATCAGGCCCAAGCACTGCAGGTTCCCATTGGGGCAGGATCAAAGGAAGAGAAGCTTCCAGTCACAGGGAAAAGTGTTACCAAACCACATCTGGAAGACTGTGGGACCTCCAACATCTCTATACCATAAAGAGGGCTTGGTGCAGACACAAGGGAGTCAAGGAGAGGGTTGCAGCCCCTGAAGAAAAAGAGAGGGAAAGGGAGGCTTTTTTTGGTGGTGGGATGCCCCCCAGAAGGCAGAAACACAGCTGCATTTGCATTCAGCTCTTATTTTTCTCAGGATAGTACACATTGATGTAAAGGAATACAGATAATATTAATATTTAGTGGGGAGTTATAATTAAAGTCTAAAATAATCCAGTGACACTTTTTTTTCTAAAGCCAAGTTCTCAAGCAGGGAAGATTTCCATTTAGGGAAAGTCTTTAGGGAAAGTGTGTTCAAGTTGTTCAGAAGATGTCTTCTATATGGCCTACTGTCTGCCCATCACTGTCAAGTGGTCCTATATATCATCCAACTCTTCTCTCAAAGGGGAGAGTCATGGAAAGAAACATAAAAACTTCTATCCACCATATAATGTTCTCTCTATTTAAAAAACAGTATATTCTAAAGATGTTAAGTGTCTTCAACCAAGAGTGGCAGTAAACTCCATAGCTTGAGTGAACTTCCCCAGTAGACTTTGGAGACAAGATACCATGCTGAAGGACGGCAGAAGTCAATTCCCTAGGTGCTGAACTATCTTCTTCCAGGATCAGTTTCTGGTCATTTCTTGAGAGTCAGGATCTATAACCACTGCAGGATTGTGCCTTCAGGGGTGGAGCTGATATTTTCACCAACATAGTATTCTCCAGCTGCCCCTCTTCAGAGGTAGACAGAGGAAGTTATGGATCCACAGAAGAGAAGTTGATTTTCACAATAATTATTATCATCCTCTTGATCTTTGGGACTTCTGTTCTTTTTCCAGTGATTGCCTTTGATGTAAACATCAGATTGAACCAACATGGAAAGGATCTTGAATCAGAAAAGGATAAATGTCTATTCTCATGCTGAATGTTTTGCAGAAGATTTATGACAGATGGGTCTGACCTTGAATGTACTTTCCTCTCCTTTCCAGATGAAGCTTCATTTGTCTTTGTCTGAATCAGGACATTCACTGGCATTTTGGTCTTGTGAGGGTGCTCTGAATTTCAACTCTTTTTGCTTAAAAACAGAAAGTGGATTGATTCAGCTGTAATATGGGTCTTTTGCTTCTGCTCCTGATGCTACTAGTGTCCCAGCCAGTCTCTGGGAAGTTTAGAATGAGTTGCCCGCTGAATTTGGAGCAGCAGGATGGAAAAAAACCATGGAGCTATTACAGGCCAGGAGACCATCTCATTGGTATAGTCATCAGTGCATCACAAACATCACGCATAATGTTGAGTTTCAACATGGCTCCTTCTAGTCAATCCCACTTGTAAGTCATTCAGTGCGATGGAGCTGCATTCCCTCCATCTGCAGTTCTAACATTCTTTTCTTCTTATTACACTTACTACTATATTGTAGGACCTGACTAATTCTTGAATCATTTTTGTTTTCTTGTCCTATTTTGTAGAAAAAACTAAAGATAGGACAAAAAAACTGAAAAAAGTCTAGATTATGTACCTTTTCAAGTTCAGTTCTGAGCTATCATTTTAATATGAATATTAGTTTAAAGTAGTTATTGAATGGGTTGTAGTTGCTTCAGCCCAGCCCATTTGCATAGTTTTCCATCCGCTCATTCTTATTCAATGCCTGATTCTGATAGGAAGAGAAAATGACTTGATTTTAGAATTGCTTTTCTGGGTCATTTATAAAACAGCCTATGATGGTTCTACTTTAATAATTAAATCCTGGTTCCTGGAAATTAGTACTATTAAATAATGGTGTATTTGTGATTCTTAACCTCAGTGGAAATCTATTTCTATCCCATCTTCCTAATACTCATCAGAATAAAATGGTGATGGGTGACTAGCATTTGCATCTGGTTCTGGCTTAAGTTTTAGAAAGCTTGTAGAACAAAGATGATTAAATTTAAAAAAGTATTTTCTTTTTGTTCCTGTTGCTGATGCTTATGATAATAACATGAATATTTTACATTAGTCTGCCTCTTGGTAAGGAAAGAATACTACGCTACATTTTCAATATTCAAATGGTCAACAAAAATCATGAGCTCCTGCGAAATCTCACACTTGGTTATAGCATCCATGACAACTATCTGAACACACTTGCGACTTCAGATGCCTTGCTGGACATGCTCTCTACTGGAGAAGCCAATGTTCCCAACTATAGCTGTGGAAAGAAGGACCACCTTTTGGCTCTTATTGATGGAGCTAGGAGGGATATCTCCATCCAGTTGTCAACATTAGTAGGTCCATACAAAATCCCTTAGGTTTGTATGTGTGTGTTTTTAAATAGATAAAGTGAGGGGGGGTGAGGGGGAGAATTAGTGATTGATCCATCCAACCAACCAACCAACCAATCAACCAACCAATATCTTCTCTTTAGAATTGAATAGCTGCTTTCTAACCATAGGCATTGTAGGTGCCATGGCTAGGGATTGGGATTCACAGTGGGCAGAGAGCAAGGATCAAAATATCCCCATTGCTTTGGTGGGTTCTGCTCCCCATTTGTGAAGGTGAGGAGAGGGTCTATGTCCAATGAAACAGTTGTTTGTACAAAAGGATGGGGCAACAGTGATGGGAAGCTCATATTTTGTACATAACCTTAAGCAAAATAATGGTAGCTCCAATGGTAAACAGATTCCAGCAAATGTGCATGCACGACCAGCGAACCTCTTGCTACAGTAAGAGCAACCCGTCTCTGGTGAGAACAATCAACCAATGGGACAGAAGTTGCCTTCGGAAGTTGTGGGAACTTCATCACTGGTTTTCAAGAAGAGATTGGACTGCCATTTGTCAGAAATAGTGTAGGGTCTCCTGCTTGGGCAAGGGGGTTGGACTAGGTGACCTACAAGGTCCCTTCCAACTCTGTTAATCTGTAAAATGATTGTATTAATCTTGCAGAGTGTCTATGTCTATGGAGATCTTGATCTTGATGCCCAAGGAGATAAATATATATTTAATAGCACTTTGGTATATGCTGCCAATATATTATTACCATTCTCCCCTGATGGTTATGTTGGCTGTATGGAGATGAAGTTTAGGATTTCAAATATAACAATATTAGAACAAATCTGTTCTATATGTAAAATCAGGGCACATAAATATTGGTGCAAAATTAAAGCTATGAAAACTGACAGAGTCCCCAAGTTCTGTCTTATAGAATAGATAAAAATAGATCAATTAAATACCTCTTGGATTGTACAACTGACAGATTATATTAGGAGCTGTAACCCCCATGTCTCTCGCACAAATGAAGAACAAGCTAAAAAGATTTCTATGCAAAGAATTTGGATATAAAGACTAAGAAAGATATAGCCATCCTCAATAAGATTGACCTATTGAATTGGATGAGGCGCTACAAACGTTTTTTTTCCAAACTGGCAGATATTTCAGCACAGAAATGCTGAAACATCTTAGGGTCATATTTACTCAAGCAAGATTATAGCAATGTACCCAATGGTTAAATATGGAAGATTTAACCTATTCCTTTATAATGAACAGATGTGTGTTTGTGGTGATCCAGAGATAAAAGATTAAAAAAAATCTAATATTGGATCACAGATTAAATGAACAACCTATTGGGATCGTTAAATTAAAACAACATATTTCCTTTTTGGTGAAATCAAAATTATATATAGTACAGTTCTTTATTTGAACAAAGCATTTAGATTCAGATATGCATAAGCAGGTCTGATTGTACGCAATTGTAGAGATGATACAAAAATATGATTTGCATTCTTTATTCTTATTTTTAACTTAAAATAGTTTCTTTTATATTCTTTTTATGTATAGTCTTGTTAATGTTATATTCTTTTATGTTTGTATCTTGATGTGATTTAATGACTAAGCAACAATATACTATTTAAATATGTTTATGAGAACCATATTCTTAAAAAAAAAAGCGCTAATATTCTGAAATTGATCTGACTCCAAATATAACATATTATTCTTCATTGCTTTTCCAGATCTGTTTTGAATTGTTTTCAGATTTGCTGCACGATAAAAGTCAATTGCAATTTTACCACCGGCTTTTCCCAAAAAAAGGGCTCCTCTACCCAGCGATTGTGAAGCTGCTCCTGCATTTCAGATGGACCTTAATTGGTCTCTTTGCTTCAGACACGGGAAATGGAGAGAATTTCTTGAGGACTTTTACTCATATGCTTGTCAGGAATAAAATTTGTGTTGTTATGTCACAACAATTTTCAATGACTGAAAATATAGCACTCCTCGGGGCTGCCATCTCTAAGTGGAGACAAGTCAACGTCTATGTTCACTTCATGGAATATGATTCCTTTATGGACAGAATTCTTCCTTTCCATTTAATGTTTATGCGTTTGCCAGGACCCGTTGAAGGGAAAGTATGGATCATGACAATACTATTTGTCCTAAAAATCAAACTTCACAAATATATACACAGTATCTGGACCTTTAGTTTTCAGACAAAAACAAAGCCACTGAATGATGCCTTTCAACCTAATTTCTTTGTGGAATCACCATTTGCAGATAATTCTTTTCAGTGTTCTTTTTCAAAGCACATCTTTTCTGTCAAAGGCCGGAGAAGATGCACCCAGAAAGTATCTCTGGAGACCCAAGGAAAAAGAAAGAGGATCCAGATCCAAAATTTTCACCATTTTTACAGTGTCATTAAGACTTTGGCCCATGCCTTGAATGCTGCATATTCCTCCATCTCCAGGAGGATAAGGAAGGAGAGCAAAAAGAAGTTGGAGGCTCTCAGGCTGCAGCCATGGCAGGTAGGGAGTCCCAACAAGTATCCATCCATCTTAATCTCTTTGGAAAAGGAATTCAGGGAAAAAAGAAGGGAATTATATGAACCTACTTGTGCTACAAGAGGACAATAGGTTCAACCAATCTAATGACAGGCAATAATGTTCACAAGAGCGGACACTGTGGGAAATAAAATTTGATATTAAACATTGCTAATTTTAAAAAAGGATATCTGCATTTTAAAATAAATACCTGTATGTATAGGTTTGTGATTAGCATTGTAGAATTTTACCTTTATAAATTTGAATGACACCTGAGACCATCTAGCCCAACCCTTCCTGTCTGCAGGAATCCCAGGTAAAGCTTCTCTGATTGAAGGCTGCTCGGGCTTTGCAGTAATACAATATTTTATTGGTTCAGCTCTAAAACTGCTCCTCTTTTTAGGATGTTTTTCCTCTCATTCGGCCTGAATCTCCTCTCTTATGACTGAGTTCATTTTTCCATTTATGATATTCTAGAATAACAGTGAACAGATCTTAAGCTTCTGTGCAACATCTTTCAGTTATTAGAAGAGTGATTTACAATTAACTACTAGTTGAATATCATGTTCTCAAATATTCTTCTCAAATTTGGTATCCTCAGCCTTCTTTCCTTGCTTCTTATTTTATTTCTTCTAAGTAGAGAAGTTTGCACTTATCTGTCTTTTAAATTTCATTTGGGGTTTTTTCTAATCCACTTTGGTAAACCGTCAAAATGTGTTTTTCTGAAACCTTTTTTTTTTCACTTTTGAAGATAGTGGTAAAATTTATTCCCCAGCTAAAACTATTTGTGTGTTAGACTACTATAAAATAAAGATTCAAATGAGAACAGACAACGTGGGATTTATTGTTTATTACTTTTTAGTTTCCCATTCCCATTTTAGTTCCATCCCTTTCTGGAAAAGAATGAGTTTTGCAATATTTCCACATTCAGACTGTACTGGGACCACAATGGAGATTTAGCAGCATGTCTGGATATTGTGAGCCGTGTAACTATCCCCAAGAAGAATCCCATCAAAGTGCAATTGGGGAGTTTTGAAAGACAGAGACTTATTATCAACCAAGATATTATTTCACAGCTAAAGTTGCTAAACAAGGTGGGAGAAATATTGGTGCCTTTTCTCTATTTTTCAAAGCCTTATGACCCATTTCAACTGGGCTAAGCCTAGGCACCATGGTTTAGTGTTGAGATGGAGAGGTCAAGATAAAAATGGTAAGAGAGGACCTCAAGTGCTAGGGATTGTAGTGCTGAAAGTCTCAGGTTCACTTCTTCATTGTCTTCAAATAGCAAAGAAGATGGAAATTTGTTGACCAGTGTCCGAGTTCATGTTTAGAGGGAATCTGATCAAATTGAATTAAGATTGGATGGAGATCCTTTTGGTCCAAGTGGGAATTAAGCCTTAGAATTAGGATTCATCTTGTCCTGGTTGGGACAGAGTGTCCTGAAAGGGCAGGTTCATAACCTGTGATATTCTTAAGCAACCCAGATTTGTCCAGAGTTATTCATGTCTCTCTTTTACTCTACTGGAATAGTACAATGGGCTTTTAGCATCTAGGAAAGAGATCCAAAGCTTTCAGTTCACACGAAGTTCCAGTGACTGGTCTAATGGGGATAATGATTTGACCCAGAAAGGTGAAAAATGAAACATGACTTTGATCTAAAGAAAAGACCTGATATTGGAAGTAACAGGGGTAGGTTTTCATCTGAAAACCTCCTGAATGATATTGTTTATCATGATTGTTAGCTCCTTAAGTCTCTCTGAGCAAAAAAAGAGGCTCCACATTTAACTAAAAATGAATGTGTGTTTGTTTTCCATGATGATTGGTATCATCTAATTGTAATTGTGCAAGGGGAGGAGGAGGAGGAGGAGGAGGAGGGGGAGGAGGAGGAGGAGGAGGAGGTAGAAGAAGAAGAAGACGAAG
>JANHFL010007265.1:189678-207258 GCA_032468155.1 Oxyrhabdium leporinum | reverse complement strand
CTCTTGGGAGGGGTGGGATGGGGTGGGCAGGGCCAGCCAGGAGTGGGATTTGGCGAACCCCACAGAATCTTTGCTAAGGGTCCGCCCGAACTTCTGCGAACCCCCAGCAGCCCACTCCTAAACTTTTAGGGTGTACAAGTCCTTATAGGTAGTCTCTTGTAAAATGTGAATCTAGACAATCATGGTGTATTCAAAAAAGAACCTATGCACTAAACAATCCCTGGTTCAGCTTAAGGTGTGAACCCAGTTCTTGTACATCTGAAACTCCATAAATTTGCTGCCATAGTAGAAAATTTGAGGTTTTCTTTGATTTGATGTAAGAAAAGTTTTCCATTTTTATGACTTGCTGCTTTTGTGTCTAAATCAGTTTAGGCTTTGGTAGCTTCTAAAGAAGCCTCTCATGACACAGATCATTCCAATGGGGAGATTGCATGCATGGCCTGAAATGACCCTGGAAAAGATTTAGGGGGTTATGTGAAAGAGCCACTCTAATACCTGTCAAAGGTAGCGTTCTTCCCTGTGCTTTCAGCAATGCCACAATGAGCTCTTCACTTTGTCGGGTAGCGCTTCTAAGTTCTGAGCTGCCTTGCTTCATTTAGTAGATGGATACATAATTCAGGGCGAGCTTTTCTTGTACAATCCTAATACGGTGTCCTTCAAGCATGAGGATTCATCAAACTGCTTCATCACCTTGCTTCCTTTTTGAATGAAGTGCCACTTGGGGTTGCTTTACTTGTTGTATTGAAGGGATCCTGGGTGATGATGCATTCAGCAGAGTGTGCAGGTTCCCTTCTCTGGAAGCCGAAGAAATTGTTTCTCTCCATAAACATCTCTTGGGGTGTTACTCTAAATAAACATCTTTTGGGGGGGGTGCAAAGCAGAGTCTGCGTCTCATTTTAATTCCAAGCAGGAAGAAATGGGATTCAGCCTTTAGAAAATGATGGAAATAGTGTGAGAAGCCTTTTTTTCTAATTGCTGGATTAGGGTGAGCGATTTTCCTTACTTTGAGCCCATATGACTTAAATTTTCCAGGTTGAATAGCACTGCTAGAGTAATTATTGCGAGGAAGGGGTTGAAGAAAGTTGGAAGTTCTCTTTGTGCTTTATTAATTTACTTCTGGGAATACGGACGGCTGGTATTCAATTTCAAAGTGCTTCAGAGATTAGCAAAAAGAGATTCCAAAGCCACATAGAATCATTGAATTAGGTAGGAGCACACTGAGACCATCAAGTCCAATGCTCAGATTCAAATATTCATGATTGAGCTGCCAGGAACATAACCTTAATTATTATGTCTACTGCCTAATTACTCTTATTGGGAGGAAGTTTTTTTCTTAATAATTAACTGGAATTTTCCTTCTTAAAAGCTGAAAAACCATCCTTCTGTGCTTTGCCTTAAGATGCTGCCAAATGCAATCACTTTATCTCATTCATGGATTTTATAGCAGATCCAGATGTTAATATATTCCACTTGCAATTCACATCCTTTCACTGATTGCTTTGGGGGGGTGTTTTCGTCTAGTCAGGAAAATTCAGTAGTTTTTCTTTAGATGTTTTGACATGAAATAATTTCTATGAGGAATGGGGTGGGGAGGACAGGAGAAATGTAATGCAAGCTTCTCATGTCGTGCTTTTTAACCACTACCTATACAAACTCAAATTCAGCTATCCATTAAAAAACAACAACAACAATTTTCTGAGTTTTGCTGTGCAATTTGTCAAGCTTAAAAGCAAATCTATTAGAGTGTCTGCGCCAAAGTGCACATACTGTACTGCCATAAGTAATTTGCAGAAATTATATCAGGCACAATAGTCACAAAAACAATGACCACAAGACAAAATTGCAAAGAAAAAAAATGTGTTTGAATGAAGCTCAAATCAAATCATTTCAAATCTCCATTACAGTCATAGACCAACATAGTGCAAGTGAAGAAACAGGTATAAAAAGAAGCACGCAAATCTAAATGTAAACAGGAAACAACAACAACATAGAATAATAAGGTTAGAAGGGACCTTGGAGATCTTCTAATCCAACCCCATGCCCGTGGCTGGAGACCCAATACCATTCCAGATAAATGGCTGTCCAGTCTCCAGTGGTAGACCACCCACATTCTGAAGGCAAGCTTTTCCAATGATTAATAGTGCTCAGTGTCAGGAAATTATCCTTACTTCTAGTTTGGATCTCTCCTTGATAAGTTTCCATCCATTGCTCCTGCCTTCTGGTGCTTTGGAGAATAAGTCAACCCCTTCATCTCTGTGACTGTCCCACAAGTACTAAAAGATTGCTACTCTTATCACCCCTCAACTATCGTCAAATATGTCAACTATCATTTACTACTCTAGTTCAAAAAATGTAATGAATCAAACCGATGAGAGGTGACTAATCCTCCAACCCATCACTACCACCGCCACGCAAAAGACAAAAATCGTGAAAATAATCTCCCACTTCCAGCTACACATTTAAATGAGGACCGGGGAAAGGAGGGAGGTGAAGGAAAAAGGGAAAAAACCCATCTTTTCAAAGGAAAAAAGATGCAGGGAGTTTTAAGCATGTCTCCTTGCATGTTGATATGAGCCTTAAACAGAGGTCTTCTTAGACCACAGCTATTCTACAGCACTAATTTAAAAAAAAAATATTAAATGGGTTGGAAATAGTAGAAATCCTACCCCCCTACTCAAAAGGGAGCCACCAGGATTTGGAAACGGGCTGTCAGATTTCTACTGGATTGTTAATACGAAAATTGTAAAGGCACAATTAATTCATAGGAGAGGATTTGTTTTTCTGCAACTACTTATGCCAAAAATTTGGAAAGGGGTGGGGGGGGCATAGGGAAAATCTACCCTTGAAAGGTACTAGAAGGATATTTTCCCCTGCCTCACAAAATATTAGAAACTGGCAATCTTTAGTTCTACTATCCCAGCACATTGTTTTCTTATCAAAATCTAAATATTGTGGTGCATTGATAGAAAGTAGGTACAGAATGTCTTATAATAGTGTTCTCCTTACAATGTCTCTGGAAGCAAATTTGATCTCTCCCAGGGTGAGAAACACCCCAAACGCTGGATTCCCAGTATTACAGACAAGGTACGGTAGACACAGGTTTAGTTATTTAATTGTTTATTTGTACCCCCCTCCCCCTTTATTATTTTTATAAATAACTCAAAAGGGTGGACATATCCAACACAACTTCCTCCTCCTTCCACCTCCTCCTCCTCCTCTTTTCCCCACAACAAGCACCCTGTGAGGTGGGTTGGATTGAGAGGGTGTGATTGGCCCAAAGTCACCCAGCTGGCTTTCATGGCTAAGCAGGATTTGAACCTATGGTCTTCTACTGTCTAGCCTGGTGCCTGAACGGCTAGGCCAGCTTGATCTAGAGTTTTTGGGTCTGGTGTCTTTTTAATATTAAACAAAACTTTTAATATAGGACAACTTTTTCTCTTTGGTTTATTTAAATCATATTAGCATGATGTTTATTGTTTATTATTGTATTTTCCTGTATCAATATTTATCAGTCAATGATCATAAATACATTGAATGGAATTCATGTTAAATCTGTTTGTTTGTTGTTGTTGTTTTGAACCAATGAATGTGTCTACGGAGATTCCCAGTCATTCAGGTCACAGTTGTCCCAAAGGTGCTTTTTCAAAAGTATTTGAACTTCGTTGAAGATGTTTTGCTTCTCATCCAAGAACTTCTTCAGTTCAGAATGGTCAGAACTGAATCCTTCTATCCTCCACCATTCAGTCAGAACTGAAGAGGCTTCTTGGATGAGAAGCCAAATGTCTTCAAGGAAAAACAAAGTCCAGCTGCCTTTTGAAAAAGCTCCCTTGGGAGAACCAAGGAAGCGTTCCTCCTTTCTCTCTACCATTGTAACTCAACCTAATCCTCACCTCCTTATCATGTCAAGCTGCCCAAATTTGGTGCAGACAATCCAGGATATGAGAGAACAAATTGTTATCCTTTCGATCAAGACTATTATAGGAGGCCACTTCATTTGGCTACTCTACAAACATTTCTTCAAGTGCTGCCAATTAACTCAAGTGCATTATGAGTTCTTTACTGGATTACTAATTTGCCTTTTGTTTTCACCAAACAATCTAAATTAATGTGCATACTTTTAAAAAAATCAGCAGGTCAAGATGTACCTCCTCGAGCTATTGAAGGATGGGTAAAAGTAGTTAATGATTGCATGAAGACTATTGTTCCCTTCTGGATGGAAATGCAATTGTTAATATTTTTTTCCCATATTCTTTCTTATTATATTAACAAAGTAAGGGAGGCTCAGTTCTTGTTCTCAAGAATTAATCTCTCCCCAGATGATTGTAAGAGTGTAAATGTTGCTTAAATTCAGGTTTTAGTTTCTTCTGAAAGTGTTAGAATCACTTTCAGAGGAAGAAGGGGGACATTAAATCTATGAACTTCTCTGCTCACTGCAGGAATTGATTTTCAGTGTCTGCCTTGCTAATTAAGGAGAGATGCTATTATCCAACTGTTCTCATTGTTGATAAGTTTTCTTTAACATCCAATTGTTTTATTTTGAATAAAGTAAACAACTGCACACACAAAATGTGTATGCATTCAAATGTGCTGAAAGTTTAAGCATGTCTACCGTAGTTGTAGTTGCTTCATCGTTGGAGGTTTTCAACAATAGACTGGACAACCCTTTGACTGGGATAGTATAAGGTCTCCTGTCTTGAGCAGGTGGTTGGACTAGAAGACCTCAAAGATCCCTTCCACCCCTATGCTTTGATGTTCTACGTACTTTACTTTGCCCTCTGTAAAGATTGTGCTGGTTTCTATTCACTTAGAGATTTGTGTAGTTTGACCATGGGTGCCTCAACAACTATAAATAGAGCACAAACTCTCATTGCTGTTAAAATCCATGCAATGATGGGAGCTGCCATTTAACATAAGCACCAGAATCTCTACTGAAATGCAGCAGAGCCCTGAGAATGAAATTCCATCTGGGATCAATAAGATAGAACATGGACCAAAATTACCTTCTACAACCTACGCTCACCAAATTTGTTTAACATGGTTTGCTTCACAAAGCACGTTTATATTATTGTTTGATTTTGTTGTCAGCCACATAGGATTATTGTATAAAAATAGAAAGTCATATCAATCTTATAACTGTAATACATAAATCTATCCACCTATTTTCTGGGTTAACACAACACACTGGACTGTCAACTAGTCAAACAGGGTAAGTGTGCAGAAGCTAAGACAGATGCAAATATACCTCACAGATACACAAATTAATCAAGATTAGCAGTATGCAAACTTGGCATGTTGTGAGTTTGCAGCTACAATCTTCAACTGATCTAGTATGCTGTGTTGTGGTACAACAGAGTCTGACTAGCTTGGTAATTAGTAGTAAACCCATTGGAAGCATTTTTCCAGGATTTTAAAAAGAAGAATTTCTAGCTTGACTTGGAAATATCAAAGACTGTTACTTGCTTCCAAAGAGTGTGTGTCTTTTTGCTTGTGGGTTTATTGTTGCCTATCATTAAAAAGAGAACCTTGAGTTAGGTAGACTTTTCATTTCACCCAACACAGCAGTTCTTACAGTGAGCATTTCTAGTTGTGTGAAACTGTCTTAGAGTTACAGAATTGGAAGGACACCCTTAAAAAAACAATTTAGAACAGTTAAAGTCCTGCATATTTGGAACAGGCGATATGCTTGGCATATGTCCCAATACTCTTAGAGAAGAATCTTTGTGTGAACTGAATTTATGAACTAACAATTGCCTATTTTCTAACAATCCAGAATGTTGCACACCTAATCTTCAGATAAGGTTTTTTCTCCCCCACCTACCCCCTTCTTTTATTTTGTTATTTAGAGCCAGGAGATCTTGGAATATCCAGCCTCAGTCCTTCACCATCAGAAGAGCAGAAGGTCACCACCAAATGTTGAGCACAATGTTTCAAAGCCAAGCTTGCTCCTTATCCACTTTCTAAAATGTGATTGTGCAAAACAGAACCAAAGATTACTTCCCAGGCTATCTTTTATTAAACAAGAAGTTATTTTAAACACAAAGAGAAATGATTTGGGCAATTTGAGCAAATCAAGGTGAAGATTTTTGCAGTTATGTCCAATTCTCTTGGGTCACAGGGCCAATACTCTTAAGACTGCAGGTAGTTGCATCAGACCAGTAACAACAGCTACTCCTGGCTGGGCAAGGTGTATATGATGAAATGTATTAAAGCTCTTGATGGAAGAAAACTGTTCTACGCAGACAAGCAGGCAGGAATCTGATTTTATTAGTTTACAAAAAAAATATTCCAACCAAATTACAAAGCATATAAAACTTCTACTTCTTGAGAAAGACACTCCACCACATTTGCAAATGTATTTCTAAATAAATGATTAACTCTCAATTACTTTCGCTGATAGATAGCACATTAACAGCCCGACAGTTTTTGTCTTGTTTGTTTGTTCTTGGTTTGGGTAACTCACCATGCTTCGTTGAGAATTTTCATTCTTGAAAGCAAGAGCAAATGGACTGTTGCATTTTAAAGAAAATGTAATTCTATCTTATTGTCTGTTCCTTTCCTCGACTGTTGTTCTATTCATTGACTTCTGGTATTATTCATTTAAGGAAAATCAGAAGGAGAGAGCTCAGTGGCTCACAGATGCCATGCATCATACAAAAGATTACTCTCAAATGATCATCCACCTTTAGTTTATCCGTCCTGTCTTGAAAATCTGGGATTCCTAATCCAGCATAGCTAGGAAGTACCAGATTAAGGGACGATACCTTGGACAATCCCATAACAAAGTATTTTAAAAACAGCGTTCATGCCACTGTAATCATTTTTTTTTTAAATACACCAGAGAAATTTAAAATCAACCCAAGACAAGTTTGCATAGCTGTAAATTGGAATACAAATTTAAGTACTGCCCCGATGCAAAATGGACTGGATTTACATCTATAACTATACATTCTTAGACTAGAGACTTCCTAAACTTCTGAACTGATTATTTCCAGAGATTTGAAACTGAATCAAAAACTACATGAGATAAATTCATGGGGCCTCCATGCAACTCCACAGCTTGTTCCCATTTGCACTTCTCAAGGCCCAACAACACCAATTTTCTCTCTTTCTGACCCTTAATAAAACCTTTGTCTGAATTGTTCCAAAGGTGCTTTTTCAAAAGGCAATGGGACTTTCTTTGTTTTGCTTGAAGACATTTCACTTCTTAGGAGAAGCGAAACTGAAGAAGCTTCTTGGATGAGAAGTGAAATGTCTCCAAGCAAAACAAGGAAAGTCCCATTGCCTTTTGAAAAAGCACCTTTGGTCAGCTACGACCTGGATGACTGACAATCTCCACAGACACTTTATCTGGATTCCAGCCTATGAATAAGGCAGTCTTAAACCATCATTAGCTGAATCCGCATAAAAGTAACATTTTCCTCCCCTATTCCCGTATCATATGTCAAAACCTTCTATGGAATCAATTCTACTATACCCCCCCATTGACACAAAGTCATCAGGGAAAGGAGTAGTTTAGGGGAGCATTGGGGAGTGCTTCACTCTATTTCTGCATTTTCTGCCTATCCAGAAAATAATGATGTTTCCTTTTCTCTGTATTTGTCCATTTCAATCGCTTTCTCTCTAAAAAGAGAAAAAGATCTCCCTAGCGTTGTAGAAAGAGTGATACCAATCTATGATGGCAAAAACTCAGAACAAGTCTAGAAGCATATATATAAATATATATATATTTAAAAGGCATCAGCTTTCAGGCACTACTGCTCTCTTCATCAGAAGCATGGAGTGGATAGACCAGGGATGTCCGACCTTGACAACTTTCAGACCTATGGACTTCAACTATCAGAATCCCCCCAAAATAGCTTTCTCTTTATTAGACTAGATGTACCTAGTTCCCTCAATTGTTCATAGTAAGTAGGATAGGCATAGTAAGTAGGCAGCAAAGGTTATGCTTGCTCTGCTTTATGGCAACTTCAAAGGTAGATGGATAGTATTTTGACATATTATGGTGTCAGCCTAATAATATATTGTATAGTATGGTGCGCGCCTAATATTAGAACCCATAGGAGTCTAATATTGTCCTCTCTTCTCCTCCTCCTCCTCCTCCTCCTCCTCCTCCTCCTCCTCCTCCTCCTTCTTCTTCTTCTTCTTCTTCCTGCTTCTGCTTCTTCATCTTCTTCTTCTCTGCCTCCTCCTCCTCCTCCTCCTCCTCTTTACTGCTTCAGGCATCGAAAGAGATACAGAGGTCTGACTCTTGCTCTTCATGCAGTCTCAACCATTGTTAATTGATTTTGTTGTAGTATGTCTTTGATGTTGTCACTCCATCTTCTTCTGAAGTCCAGCTTCACCGCCTCTCAAAGTGCAACCCAACCTCCACATCATGAGAGATGATAACAGGACAAAGTAAGGGATTCCTAGGACTGGGCAAAGTCTGGTGTGGCATTGTGCCACAGGACTGCAATGGCAGCCATGAAGGCCTTCCTGGATCACCCTGAACAGACTGGCTAAAGAGGCTCTACTGACGTCACCCAGCAAGTCAGCAATGGATAACGTATTGCTACAGAAACTATAACAAGATACAGATGGACTGATAAAATGAGTGAGGAGAAAGGAAGTTATATTTTAAACATCAAGGAGGCAGCCAAGCTGAATGAGATTGTGAAGAGAGGAAATGTGAGGAAAAAAGGAGTGTGATGTTTTAATAAGCAAATAACCCCAAGATGTTCATTACTCCATTAAACTCATGGCAGGGAGGTATGCAAATATTCACTTCCTCTTGATGAATGAGAACGAAGAAAAGCATCTAACCACAAAGGCACAGAAGTGTTTTCTGGCATTTTACAGTCATATTGGTGCACCATTAGAAAATTTGAGGCATCATTGAACATCTGTCAAAGGGCCCCATGCTTCATTGCTAACAACTCCATCAAGAGGCTGACATAACATTGACAGTTGCTCCTGCCAAATTATGTCAAGCTGCAGGAGAAGAAAAAGGTCTGCTTTTGGCTAGTATTGGACAAACATTTGCATGCATTCAACCACAAACCTGGCAAGGAAACTAAGCCACTGTGCCAAGGGAAAGCTGGTGCTTTTACCTAAGGAACACTTACAGCAGGAGAAACTATGGGGTGGGGTGGGCAAATTATGTCAACAGGCTAATATGGCTCCTTAGCTTCAAGACCAGGTCCAGGTCCAGCAGCTACCCAGCAACCTTACTGCAAGATGGACCATACTGACTTCAACACTCCACCATCACCCACCGTCAACCCATACTATTGGCAATGGTAGCAGTTCTATGACTTATTGCAAGAGTTTGTGGGTTGTCTGCTGGTTATCCATAATGTTCTTATTTAGGGCAGTACAGGAGATTTCAAAGAGGGCTTTCCAGAGGAACTGTCTGATCCAATGTGGACATTTGTACTAATACAGGGAACCCTCAACTTTCAGCTGGTCATTTACCAACCATTCCAAGTTACAACAGCACTGAAGAAAGTAATTTACAACTAGTCCTTGTACATATGACTGCTGCAGCATTCCCCATAGTCATACGATCAAAATTTGGGTGCTTAGCAACTGGCAGGTATTTAGGATGGTGGCAACATCTGGATGGTCACGCAATTGTCAATTTGAGACTTTCCCAGTTGGCTTTCAACGAGAAAAGTCAATGGGGGAAAGCCAGAAGTGCTTAATGATCACATGATTCATTTAACAGCTGCGGTGATTTGCTAAACAGTTGTGGCAGAAATGGTCGTAAAAGCGGGTGTGGCTCACTTAACAATAGTCCTTGCTTAGCAACAGAAATTCTGATCACAACTGGAGTTGTAAATCAAGGGCTACTGCATATACTTCAGTTCTGGAGACTTAACAAATGCATGAAGATGGTAATGCCAGTCCTTCATTGCTTCCTTGATGCTGCAGAATTTCTAGTTATTTATCCCAAAGGTGGTTTTTTTCAGGAGGCAACTGGACTTCCTGGTTTTTCTTTGAAGATGTTTTGCTTTTCAACCAAGAAGCTTCTTCGGCTCTGCCTGAATGGTGTTGAATGGAAGGATATATATTCCTTGCAGACAGCTGGTCATTTGCATCCTTTTAGACAGTTGTTGAGGCCACTTGGAGGTTTATTTGTGTTCTCGTGGACACCACAGATAAACCCCCAAGTGGCCTTCATCTCTATAAAAGAATGCAAATGACCAGCTGTCTGCAAGGAGTATACATTCTTCAATTCCCCTCCATCCAGTCAGAGCTGAAGAAGCTTCTTGGATGAGAAGCGAAACGTCTTCGAAAGTCCAATTACCCCTTGAAAAGGCACCTTTGGGACGACTATGACCTGGCTGAATGAGAATCTCCATAGACATCTAATTATTTATGTATTTAGCAGATTTATATAGCTCTCCATCTCACAAAACATGGCTTTGGGTTGTGTACAATACATAAAAACAATTTAAATTTTTTTTAAAAAATATAAATAAAGCAGAAGAACATAAAACATAAACATTCAAGAAGTGAAGAAGCTTCTTGGATGAGAAGCAAAACATTTTTTAAAAAAAAATCCAGTTCCCTTTTGGAAAAAAAAGGAAATATCTTTTGGACACCAGGAATAGACATAGCTGCTTTCAAAAGCTGTTGACTGGTTTTACAAAAGCACCTCTGTGCTGTCCAAAGCACCTTTCTCCCTTTAGATCCAAAGGGCCACATAATCCTAGTGACTTCAAAGATAGGTGTAGAATAGTTTTTTTTTGGGGTGGGGGTTGTTTTTTTGTGATGCGCAGAAGTGGTTTGCCCTCAACTTCTTCCAGCAGATTTTCTAGTTTGTATATAGTCTTATGATTTCCAGACTCTTCCTTGCAGGTTGTTTACCAGGCCCAATCCTGCTTACCTTTTTTTCTAAATTTGGCCAGGTGCGTTGCTATCAGCTGTGGTACTAAAAACCCAAGAAGATTTACTGTATATCAAAAGGATATCTGGTGTTCAAATGTCACACCAGAAGCATTTTAGATGCTCCTCACCAGTTGTTCAGCTTTTGAAAACATTGGGGAGTTTGCAATTTTATATTTATACTTTTAACCAACTGAAAGCTGTAAACTTGCAATACATTTGTTGGTACTGTCTAATTGCGCTGACACAATCTGGCATACAGATTGAGCTGGCATTATCGTTCTAAGCAATGTTTTGTTTGATTCAAAGTTTGATGAACTTTGACAATGGGTCAAACAACCCATTGAATGAGTCTTCTTAAAACTGAGCACGCTGTATGATAGCAGTCACACCTTCTCTTCTCATATTTAAGTTTAACATTGCCTAGACAAAATAGCATAGATTAGATATCAGTTTAAGACAATCTGCTGAACTGGAGTTTATTAAATAAATCATAGTTGGTGGGGCTCCCATAACCCACTAAACCTCAGTGAAACAGCACATTTTGGCTCAGTACAAAGATGAGCCAAAACTAAATTCTTCATATAATGCCATTACGCCTTCAGCCATATCCCACTCAAACCTGTCATTTTAGTGGATTTTGCTTTATACATTTTAACAGACTGTCCCATTTAGCCAGAATGTGGTACTTTGGTCTGGTTATAGTGCATCATGTGAACATGACCACTGTGTTTTGTTGAGCTGGAATCAGGATTCAAGTAGGAGCAATTATCACTTTACAACTTGTCCCATCAGAATATCTTAGGGTTCTTTGTAATGAACAGATAACAGAACAGAATAACAGAGTTGGAAGGGTCCTTGGAGGTCTTCTACTCCAACCCCTTGATCAGGCAGGAAACCTGTACCATTTCAGACAAATGGTTATCCAGTTTCTTCTCAAAAATTCCAGTGTTGGAGCATTCACAACTTCTGGAGATAAGACATCCCAGTGATTAATTGTTCTGTCAAATTTCTCCTTAGTTCTAGGTTGCTTCTCTCCTTGATGAGTTTCCATCCATGGCTTCTTGTCCTGCCTTCAGGTGCTTTGGAGAATAGCTTGGCTCCCTCTTCTTTGGGGCAGCCCCTGAGAGATTTTCCAATGGTTGACAGGGAGGAACCAGCCCAAAGTCAACCAGCTGTCTCCTGTGCCCAAGATGGATCTAGAACAGCGATCCTTTTGGGCACCAGGGATCTGTTCCCTGGAGAGAGGTTTTCCCGTGGACGGGAGGGGACGTGGTTTTGTGTGCTGCCTGCATCCTGAGGATGGGGCTTAGTTTCTATGGCCCAGTTTCTAGCATGCCACAGCCCTGTGCTGGACCATGGACCTGGGGTTGGGGACCCCCGATCTAAAACTCATGGTCTCTCCCTGTTGCTAGTCTAGCACTTTCACCATTAGATTAGGCGGACTCGTACACTGACTTTGACTCAGAGTTGATTCCTGGTGGCTTACACGACAAGTCCCTGCAGTTTTCTCAGCAGTGTATTTCAGAAGTGATTTTCCAAAATCTTACTCCTAGGGCTGAGAAAGAGTGACCGAGTGGATGGACAGACAGATGGAAAAGCTGAACCATTTGCCATAGTAATTTTTGCTAAAATGGGCTTTAATCACCAATAGCCAGTGACCCTCAGTGGTCCCCCGGAAGCCCACATCATTGATTCTGACCTCACCCACCAGTGTCTCATAGCCCTGAGTAGATCACAGTCACCCTGAAAATACAATCATTTACCGTAAAAAGACTCAAAAATGCCTTTCAGGTTCCAGAGAGGTGCGCCCGAATGCCTGACTATTTTGCCGTTCTGAAACTTGAATGATGCACCGCCTGAGTGATGTGCAACGTGAAAAAAAAACAACACGTGTGCGTACCAAGTGAGCAAAAATAACCAGGCATGACATGGCAGTCCTGCTGACTTGTAAGCAAATCTGGTTTCAATTCAAGGAGAGTGTAGATACAATTACTTTCCCGCTGCTAATTCGGCTTCCTTGAACATGATGCAAGTTACTCGGCCTAGTTTGAGTGGCAGCGTGTGTTAGATGTGGCCGGACTCTTAAGAGACCATCAAAGCCTCTTCAACAAGACCATTTCAGTTGCGTTCACAACAACTCTCTCTGTGTTAACTTAATTTGAAATTGTTGGTTGTTTTGAGTGGCCTACAGCCACAGTGAAGTTAGGAATCCATCAGAGTAATGAACAATAATCCACATGATGAACTCTTCAAACAGGCAGGGTTGGGTTTTCCCAAAACGTCCGATGTTCACCACCCTTACAAATTAGAAACCCACATGTATGAAAGGATGTGCAAATTTCTGCAAGCCGAGCAACATTTCACAAGATGCGTCCCATGGTTAGATGTGAACAATTGCTTCTTTTAGGGAAGGTCTGTCACACACACACACACACACCCCCAAAAGAAAACAACTGCAGAAAGCTGCTAGTTTGGATCTTGGGAGGCTTAGTTAAAAGTTTCACCACTTAGGAAAGGAGGAGGAAATGTGTGGTTTGGGGAAATATGTGGCTTCTTAATAGCACCTGTCAAAAAAAGAGTATTGTTATAATCGTTAATTGCAAACCAAATATGAGTCAGCGTCATGATGTGGCTTCAAAAAAAAGACAATAACATTCTCAGAGATATAATTTCCAGATCATGGAAAGTAATTGGCCCACTTTATTCTGCGTTGGTAGAGCCCCACCCTGAATACCGTCTGCGGTTACGGGCCCCAAACTTTTAAGAAAGAAAGAGTCAAACAAACTAAAAGAACAACAGAGGAGCAAGGACACGAATGGAGCTGGGGGGGGGGGGGGAGGAAAGGCCTATGAAAAGAGAATGAAGGAACTGGGAATCAATCTAGAAACAAGGAAAAATTTCCTGACAGTTAAAACAATTAACCAGTGGAATGACTTGCCTCTAGAAATTTCCTAATAGTGAGTGCAATTGACTGACTGAATGGCTTGTCCCAGAAATTGTGAATGCTCCATCACTGGAGGCTTTTAAGAAGAGATTAAATAACCATTTGTCTGAAATGCTACAGGGTTTTCTGCTTGAGCAGTGGGTTGGACTAGAAGACCTCCAAGGCCCTTTCCAACTCTGTTATTCTGCTCCGTTATATTCTTTAGCCCTGAGAAGTAGATTTAGTTTTTAGAAGTAAATTATTATGAGTTATTGGAACTTGGATGGAATGCTGACAGTCGAATCTATAAAAGCCACAATATTCATAACAATTCCGGGAGGCATACAAACTATGGTTTTCCCAGTTGCAATATGTAGGGCTGTGAAAGTTGGACCATAAGGAAGGCTGAGCGCCAAAGAATGGAGGCCTTTGAACTCTGGTGCTGGAGAAGATTCCTGCGAATCTCTTGGACTGCAAGGCGATCAAACCGGTCAGTCCTGGAGAAGATCAACCCTGACTGCTCTTCAGAAGGCCAGATCCTGAAGAGGAAACTCAAATGCTTTGGCCACCTAATGAGAAGGAAGGACTCGCTAGAGAAGAGCCCAACCCTGGGAACGGTTGAGGGCAAAAGAAGAAGGGGACGGCAGAGAAGGAGGGGGCTGGATGGAGTCCCTGAAGCAGTCGGTGTGAGCTGAAATGGACTCCGGGGGATGACAGAGGGCAGGAAGGCCTGGAGGAACGTTGTCCATGGGGTCACGATGGGTCGGACATGACTTCACGACTAACAACAAGAACAATAGCAAACAATTTAAAAACAAATCTAGCGTAATGAAAGCAAGATTTAGGTGACAACTACCAAAAATGGGAAGGTAGTTGCTGGAGAAGAGATTCCAATCAAATGTCTTAATTCCAGGTGTAATGGCAAGATCAATTTGACAGAGAAGTGGCGAGATCTTGGAGATAATCAAGTCTAGGGTGGACGGCAGTTGCCAGGAGATTTTGGGAGATCCTCGGTGCTTTCTGTACTTGGCTGTTTTTTGCAGGCTTTTCATCATCAGTGCTAGACGAGTGTGGGATTTGGTCTACCCTCTCATAAACCCCAAACCTACTCCCTTCTAGCGCTGATGATGTTACCTAGTTTGATAATGAAACATCTGCAAGAAAACAACCAAGCTCAGAGAGCCCCCAAAGACTCCTCATTTCAACCCCGAGCTACAAATATTTTCCTTTATTAGGAGACTTTAATTGCCGTTTCTTCTCCCAATATTAGCTTGGACTCAAAGTTAAGATTAAGGGCTCAAAGATTTTAGGATTCCATGAACCCAGCCGCCAATTATGAGCAAATGCTAAGCCCAAGTTCTGAAGAACTGCAGAGGTCTCCTGTGATCTAACCTTCTTTTCATTTTCTCAGCTGTGCAATTGATACAAGGGGACTTTAGCTGTCGGATGTGTCCCAGGGCTGTGTTCTGTTTCCTCTTACATCCTCCCTGGGATCCCAGACAACTGTATCTGAAGCGGATTAAGTAACACAAACTCTAGGTCCAGAAATAGCCAAGGATGACTTCACCTGATCAGCAAGCTCTTGCAGGCCACGGAGTCATCCGTTAATCCATCTGCAAGATGCTAGGCTTTGCACTGACCATGGACCCATCCCTCACACTTAAGTGCTGTAAGCCTGATAGCGAAACAGCAATGGCATTAATCAGAATGGAGTTGGAAGGGACCTTAGAGGTCTTCTAGTCCAATCTCCTTATACCATTTCAGACAAGTGACTGTCTAGTCTCTTCTTAAAAGCCTCCAGTGATGAAGCTCCCACAATTTCTGAAGGCAAGCTGTCCCACTGGTTATTTGTCCTCACTGTTAGGAAATTCCTCCTTAGTTCCAGGTTGTTTCGTTCTTTGATTCGTTTTCAACCATTGTTTCTTGCCCTGCCCTCTGGTGCTTTGGAGAATAATTTGACCCCCTCTTCATTGTGGCAGCCCCTCAGGTACTGGAAAACTGCTATCATGTCACCCTTAATTCTTCTTTTCTTTAGACTAGCCAAACCCAAATCCCAAATTAGACTAGACATACCACGTTCCCTCAATCGTTCATTGCACAATTTAGCCTCCGGACCCTTCAATCATCTTTGCTGCTCTTCTCTGCACTCTTTCTAGCGTCTCAACATCTGCTTTTCCCTACTTCCCTGCAAGATTATAAGGTATATAAATGTAAAAATAAATAAATAAAATAAATAAGATTGGTGTCCATGTAGCAAAGCAAGCAAGAGATTATTTCCCCCTGCCCAACATGAATGCAGCCCACACTTTTCCTTCTAAAAGGCCATACAGTACATGCTCCCATTAATCCCCCCCCTCCCCACATTATGTGCCATAGCAGCACCACTCCTCTGGTGAGAGCAAAGGTGAAGTAAGGCAACCTGCAAACAGGAAGTCTCCCCCTTGCTTTGACTGTGCGAGGAGCTCCGGCTGACTCACCCCATCCGTTTGGCACAAGGACAAATGTTATGTTTGACCTCATCTACAAGGGTCATTTCCCAACCTCAGGGTCAAGAGGAAAACTCTGCGGAAGCACTCCAGCCACGTAGGATCAAATTCTGGATTTGGAGGCTCCGGATGAGTCTACAGGTAGTTCTCCACTTATAACAGTCATGATTAGGGTTATGATCTTAGCGATTTAACCTTACACGTGCTAGAGACCATCCATCTCCCATACTAAAAAAGCTAATAAGATCCTGGGTTGTATACACAGAGGCATAGAATCAAGATCACGTGAAGTGTTAGTGCCGCTTTGTAAAACCCTAGTAAGGCCACACCTGGAATACTGCAACCAATACTGGTCACGGTACTACAAAAAAGATGTTGAGACTTTGGAAAAAGTTCAGAGAAGAGCAACTGAGATGATCCATAGGCCTGGAGACTAAAACTGCAGCTGCAGGATTTGGGCTTGGCTAGTCTAAAGAAGAGAAGAATTGGAGGGTGGCATTATAGCAGTATTCCAGTATTTGAGGGGCTGCCACAAGAAAAGGGAGTCAAAAAATGGTTTGTTCGTGAAAACAGCTGCAGAACACATGCCTAATGGCAATTATATTTAAAAAAAAAGAAGACTCACCCAGATTGATCTTTACTCTGACTCCATGCCAGCTTGGAAGGCAACATCTGCATATTGGGACTTGTTCCCCCTGCGCCAGCCCGAAGCTACAGCCACTCATTCCAAAATCTTGCTACGCCCAAGGAAGTACCCCAGCCTGGCTCCTCTTTGCTCGCTTGAAGAATCAGTTCTGCTTTTGGAGAAAGTGATTTATTTATTTATTTATTTTAGAGTGGAAGAAGCAACCATCTCTTCCTGACTTCTTCAGCTGAAGTATCTTCCAAAGCACCTTTGAAGGCCAGAGAAGGAGCAATGGATGGAAACTGAACCAGGAGAGATTCAACCTGGAAAGAAGGAGGAATTTCCTGACAGGGAGAACCATCGACCCATGGAACAGAAGTTGCCTTCGGAAGTTGTGGGAGCTTCATCATCCCTGGAGGCTTTCAAGAAGAGACGGGACTGCCCTCTGTCGGAAATGGTGTGGGGTCCCCTGCTTGGGTGGGGAGTGTATGGACTAGGACTAGATGGCCTCCAAGGTCCCTTCCAACTCTGTTCTTCGGAGGAGCCTATGGCTCACCTGCCCCCTGCTGGCTTTGGGTCCAAGCAGAAACTGTTGTTGGGGGAAAAAATCCTCCGTTGGGACAAAAAGGGAGCGGCTGGTCTCACCTGAGCCAGGCCTTGGCCGAACTTTGGGG